>CP025654.1:5338991-5358625 GCA_003576665.1 Ipomoea trifida
TGACTTACTATTTTTTCGCATATTTACAGTTTGTTTATTGAGTTGGGCCAAAAATGGTGTTAGAAAGCTGTGGAAATATAAAATATTGAGTTGGGCTGAAGGGTTAACGAAATTTATTCGAAAAATGGCCCAACATCATCAACCTAAGACCATTTGGCCCAACACATGGGGTGTGGGCGAATGGGCCAACCGGACCGATGAACGCATTTGTTAAATGCGTTCATCTCCTTGGGGCGAACGGATTTTGGAAATGGGCCGAACGGTGCATAATGGGCCGAACGGTGCCCAACGAATTGGGCCGACACATGAACACATTTAGGAAATGCGTTCAATGGAGTATACGGGGAACGCATTTCTCAAATGCGTTCCTCGTATTTCCTCGTCGCCGGAGCGTCGCCGGCACCGGCAGCTTGAACGCATTTCCCAAATGCGTTCTTCGTATGATACTAGGAACGCATTTGGCACGTGTGTTCGTCGTATACGGTTTGTATACGGGGAACGCATTTGCCAAATGCGTTTTGCGTATCTCATACGCAGAACGCATTTGGGAAATGCGTTCAAATACTGACAAATACGGAAGTAAAACGCATTTGGAAAATGCGTTTCGAAAATTGAACGCATTTCCCAAATGTCCTTTTTCCGTATTGGTCCGTATAATTTCGTATTCCCTTTCTCGTCAATACGCCTATTATACTTCCTATAACAGTCTTTGACCCCGTAGAATATACCCTCTCCAGTGCTCCCTGCTTCTGTTCTCCCCTTCTCATTCTCACTGCTCTCTGCTCTCTTCTTTGGTTAATCCCTTCGTCGCTGCCTCGCCGGTCGCCGCTCAATTGATGCCTCGCCGGATACTCCTTCATCGCCAGAGTATAAGGTTTGTTTGCTTCGCCCTTCGTCGCCGACTCGCCTCTCACTGCTTCTCTTCTTCCCTTCTCAGCTCTCACTGCTTAGTTTATGTGCTAATTTGCTTAGTTGTTCACTGGAGTTACTGCTTAGTTTATCATTCTCTTTATGTGCTCACTGCTTAAGTGCGTAGTTTATATGTTTGAATTGAATTGAATTGTAGAAAGCAATACAAATGTGTAGTATTTCTTCCAGTGTGTTTTTCTTTGAATATTGGGGTTTGGAGGTCAATATTTGAAGTGGTATCTATCAATCTATCTGTGTTGAATTTTGCAGAGTCATAATATGGCCGACCATAAAATGAAAACCGAAGGAATATGAGCACATTAATTTCATTGCTATCTCTTCTGGTTCTTGATACAAAACAGTATTTAAAGAAGAAGAACCAGGCAGGCAGCCCCTGTTGATGTGTTTTAGTTTACAAATTGGATACAGTCCTTCCATTCTGTTGCTACATTCTGGCAGTAAATTAAAGCATTCTGTTTTAAACATAATGTCATTTTCTGTGCTAATTGTGATACTTAATTTCAAATTTAGGCTGAATGTAAATTATTTTTAGCGCCAAAAAACTGAGGCATGCAGTTTCCAGAAGGGATTGTAAAATAGGGTAAACAAAAACCCTAAAATTGAAATTTCTAAATTTCCCCCCATTCTGTTTGTGAAATGTGTTTGGAGGAACACAGACTTGCTGTGTAGAAGTTAGTATCATTGCAAAATCGAGTAATGGCTTCAACAAGAAAACGGAAGATCCGCAAAGATTCTCGGAGACAAACCCTGGATTCTGCCTCGGATTCAAATTATTCTCGAGCACTCCAGAAGCTGCTCTCCGCAATCAAAACTCCTGAGGTCCATTACATATCTTTTTTATGTATGTATCTGTTTGTTGTACAAGTAAAAGTACAATTTCCGTTTTAAATTTTATTTATATTTGGTGAAATTCAACGATGCCAAAGTTGTTATGTTAGAAGTGAGTTTTTAGTTGAAAAACCACATTTCTTTGGATGTGTGGGTATAACGGTGAACCTAAAGGGGTCTGCAGCTTGTGGTTAACTCAAAAATTGACAAAAGCTCTGGGTCCAAGGAGTGTTTGCTTGTTAAAGTTTTATTCTTTGGTAACAGTTCAATGATTTTTCAGTTCCAATTTCTGATGAAAACCACACACACACACGCACACACACACACACATATATATGTATGTATGTATGTATGTATATGTAATATGTATGTATGTATGTATATGTATATGTATAGGAGAAAATTCCAACGTTCTAGTGCCAAGAGAGAAAATTCCACCATTACATGATAATGGAATGGGATGGGGATGGCTGATGTATGCAGAAAGAAATGTAGTGCCAAGAGATAAAAATTACTAAGAATTCAGACTTCAAATGATCTAAAACATGGAAATTGGCATAATCGGAGACTTTTAGCTAAGTTGTAACATATTTTTCATTTATGTGCAACTGCAGGGCATAAAATCACCCATCTTGAAGAGTTTGTATTGTTTACTTGTCCATATGTCCACGGATTCCCAAAGCAAAGTTGATGTGAATGATCTACGAGTGATTTCTGACATTTTATTCAAAGAACTACCCTTGAGGTTTAACAATTTATTCTCTTCTCTATATGATGTTTGTACAAGCAAGGATCTTGGACAAGGTAGCATACATGTGAATTGTACAGTTGAAGTACTAGTTTTGATGTTAAGGTGTAGTATGGCTATCCTGGAATTGCATATATATGATCATAATGCTGTTTTGGAAAAAGGCGGGATTCTTTTGAAGATACTTTGTAAGTTGTGTTCCCTAAACTTACCAAAGAGAAAAGACAGGAAAGACATAAGTTTGCAGAACTCAGTTTTCCATGCGTGCACATATGATGATGATGACTTCACAACCACTTCCAGAGAGGAACTTGTTGCTTCCCTTCATTTCTATGAGCCACCTAATCTTCAAACTTCATTTGCAATTGCTATGTTGGAGGTATATATGCTTGTGCAATATTTTCTTGTTGAATTTTCAAAGGAAGAACAAAAGTCTTTCTTTTGTGATTGCTATGAATATCAAAAAATCTGAGTCATGATTTTATATTTATGGCAACATAGTCTCATGCAACAGTAGAATGCCTTGATTGCAAAGCATATTACAAATATGATGAGATATAACATAATATACGACTCCTATTACTATTGAACAGAAGATAATGCTTCAAGTTACTTGCCTTGGAAAAAGAGGCCAAGACCACATGCTTCATAGTGTTGTAGTGTATGACAGTATATGGGTGCATATATTCACTCATAAGTGGGTGTGTGTGGATACAAACGTGGGTATGCATATTCTTTGAAGGAAATTGTATTACCTTAAGCATACTGTTGAAATTATACTCTTGAGTCTTGATAGTTCAAATTTGATTACATAAACATTGGGGGTACAGTATCCCCTCAAAATCTCCAAATTACATGTTTTTGTATAGTTTACTCTTATGTTGCTTGCAAAAACAACTGTGTATCATCATCATTATTGAGGGTTCTACTTTCAGTGTTCTGGAATCAAACTTATGTTTCTGTTGATTTGCAGAAGAAAAGTTTGATTATTCATGTTGATCCTTACCATGATCTTGATAATCTACATTCTTTATAGAAACAGCTATTCATGAATTTCACTTTTTGAGATCTTGTTGAATACATTTGGAAGTTCAGGATTAAGGCTTAGTTGAGTTCAGTCCATTAGGAACCTTGAATCCTTGATTCTAGCTCTTCTCTGGCATGACTCTGAGTTGTCTAGAAGTCTGAACAGATGCTGACATGCATTAGTTTCATGACACTCATTTTGCTGAATACTTTTATAAGAATTATTTGCTGAGATTTTTTTTTTGTTTTTTTTTTTTTAAATAAAGAAAACTATTTGCTGCAGATGTTCCTAATTAACATGGACATTGTATACTCAGGTATTTCTTGATGAGCTTCTGGTGCATGGAAAATTACGAGCAATATTTAGGCTGATTGACTTATTTTCCTCTACTAGTGAAACTTTGTTTATGCCTCAGTCCACTCAGAAAGATATTAGTTCAAAGAAACGTCAGAGTGATATTGGAATCCTTATGGAACTTGTTTCATATATATATATATATATATATATATATATATATTATAGAAATAAATTTAGGTGTGACCGTGCTCTCTCGTGCGGCCGTGCGGTCACACATCACTCATGTTACGAAATACACCACTCAATGTTAAGAAACACACCACAATGAAACACACCACAATGTTAAGAAACACACCACAGTGCATATTTGTGTGGTGTGGTTCTTAACATGAGTGGTGTGAGTCGCATGGCCGCACGGGAGAGCACGATCACACCTGATCATGACTCTATATAATATATATATATATATAAATATATATATATATATATATATATATATATATTATAAATATATGTATATATATATGTATAATTATTATTATTATTATTATTATTATTATTATTATTATTATTATTATATATGGCTCACGAGCGGCTCGTCGAGCCGCGAGCTTAATATATTAGAGTTCGAGCTTGGCTCGTTTGTTAAATGAGCCGCTCGAGCTCGGCTCGAGCTCGAATTTGACCGAGCTCGAACCGAGCTTTGACTGAGCGGTTCGCGAGTCGCTTACGAGCCGCTCGGCTCATTTACACCCCTATAACTGAAGGACTAAAAAATGCAATTTTCCTTATAATTATTGTAAATTTTCAAATTTGTAATATTTATAAAATTGACTCTCTCATTTTCTTTTTTCTTATTTTTAACAACATTTAATGTTGATTTACAAAAATAATTGGATAAAATCAATTCTCACTTTTTATAGGAGAGTTTGTTTTACATGAACCTCCTATATATATATATAGAATTAAGATTAAATGAGATATATTTGAAAAAGCATTTTTAAATAGACAATTATTTATCTACATATGTACAAATTAGTAAGCTGAAATTGATGATATAATTAAATTGAAAGAGGGGTTCCGGCCAGGAAAAGAGTTACAACTAACCGTCGTCCGCCGGCTGCTCTCACAAAATGCCAAATTTAGAAATAGTCATACATATGTTTACCACTTCATGAGACGGACATTTGGAGAAGCATTGTACAACGAACGTCATAGATATGACTAACCATATTTTCTTTAGACTTAATTTTAATTTTTGATCCTAAATTTATAAATATTATTACACTTTAAAATCTTTTCAACTCTTCTTTGTTCTAAGTGTTAATTTCTTTTATGGTCTTATATTTATATGCGTAATTCCATATTTAGTTTTTTTTTTTTTCTTTAGAACATTTTCGTTGATCTTAACATTATTGTGGCATGAACATTTTTGTTCCTTCGTAAGCAAATCTATTTAAATGACATTAAAAACAATGTTAAAGTATATTCTTTCATAAACCACTAAAAAAAATCAAAATCCCCCTTTTTTCTTTTTTCGAAATAAAACAATACAAATGTGAAAACTTTTTTTCTTCTACATCTTCAAATCATATACACTGATCATACCTTCATTGCGGAGGCGCAAATTGCATTGAAGAAGACAAATGACTCTAACTCATGAATTAGGAATTTTTCAAAAAATATAAATATAAATATAGCGGATCAACTTACTTTGTATAAAAAAGACCGATGGAGGACCAACTCGTGACTCTAATATCGTATTTAACACCTTTATTGACAATGGACCAAAAATGGTCATGCCACAATAATACTAGGACCAACGAAGGATGTTCTTAGAAAAAATGATTAAAAGTGGAATGACACCTAAAACTCTAGGACAAAAAAATTAAATTAATTCAAATAAAAATATAGCGAGTCAACCTACTTTGTATAGAAAAGACCAAAATAATGCCTTAGTATTTGACGTCACATGAGAACTGTGGTCATGCATGCGTAAATCCACCCGCGTTCGCTCCGAGAGGCCCATGGGGAATCGTCACTTATGGGAATTGAACCCGGGTTCTCCCAAAATTCCTCCCCACAAAGAGAGCTCACTTGCCACTTGAGCTACCCCGTTGGGTTAATGTGAACAAATTATGATAAAAGTGAATAATAATATTATTAGATGGATGGATGCCAATGTGATCCAAACAATCCTTCCATATGAGTCCAGGAGTTAAGCTTGGTTATATATCCAGCTTGTTACTAAATTACAAATGGACAAAGGTAGTCATAATTAATTAATTAATGTGATACGAAAAGACGGAAAAGTAGTCATAATTAATTAATGTGATAGGAAAAGTAGTCATATATCCAGCTTGGTCCTCTAATTATCATATTTCTTGTCTTGTCTTGTAGTAGCATTTGTATGCTATAAATGAGAGGGCTAACAACTCCCCAAAGTCATCAAAGAAAAAAGAAACATGGCAGTCAACAAACTTGTGATCCTCCTGGCTTTTCTTCTTCTGTGCGGTAAGCCCTTTTATCTCAAACTTCCCTTTGTTTTTCATCTCTAACACATTTTAATCACTAAAGTTTTCTGATGACCTTTTATTGACAATCGGTCTTACCCACCACATTTGGTTGGTGTTCAATTCGGAGATATTGATTAACATGTTTTTGAATACCCGACCCAGATCGATAGATAAATTTTCTGATGTTTCAATGATTGAAAATTTGAGATTTTCTACTTGTAATTATTGATTTTTGGGTATAACTTTACTCTTTTTTTTTTTGGATAATAGGAATTGTTTTGATTAGGGTGGATGGACATAATGATGGCAAAGTGTGCGCCCAATTCTGCGAGAAACGAGTGGCCACGATGAAGTGCCCACCGGATAATAAGCCAACTCGTCCATCGTGTGTCAACTGCTGCACTGCCAAAATCGGCTGCAAACTCTTCAGATCTGATGGATCTCTGCTCTGTACTGGAACTTAGGCCCGTTTACTTCAAGAAATTGATCGCTTTTTAAAAGAATATCTACTTCTCACTCTTAGTATTTCATGTTACATTACATGCTTGTACTTTGAGTACATCAAAGGCTTGTGTCTTTAAGTTCACGGGCTTATTCAGTTAATAAAATCCACATATTATTATGAACTCTTGAGTTGATTATAATTTATCTACCGAAAGTAGTACTTCATTCGTAACATATTGACGAAGAAATTCTTGCCCCAAAAGGTTGAATCCCCAACTCTCAGACGCCCCTTAAATGTCAGTGCGTACAAAATATCATATTTGTCCACTTTGAACATAATTTCCACACTATTGTTGTCGAATTTCGAACTTTGATCTCTTGCACCAAATATTACTTATTGAACCAGTCAGCTAAGCCCGTACAGACATATTGACCGAGAAATTCTTGTATAACACACTGGTTGAAAATTGATTAAGTTAAATGAATAAAATATTTTCACCAAACAAAAATATATAAACCACATTTGATTAATAAAAATATTTATTTTTTTAAGTAGGATAGAGTTAATCAATTCATGATAATAAAAAAATAAAATGAATTTTATTATCGTGCCATATAATAAAATATGTGATAAAAATTTTGATCTCGCTAACTTTAACCTTAATAATTACTTGTAGAAAGAAAAAAACATCTTATATAACAACAGTTGATAGGCGCGTTAAGCAGGATTTTTGTTTCGTGCTTTAACTATTTTATTGTAGTTGATTTTCATCCATTTAAAGAATACTTGGTCCCTTATCAATTAGTTTAAATTGTAATAATATATTCCTCTCATTGTACGGGACAATATAAAATAATTAAGGAGATATATATATGATGACAAATAGACAAGACACATACTATACAAATACAGTGTTAATGGTATTTGGAATTAATTTTTATATCAAATATTTTACTAAATAATTAAATATAAATTGTAATGAGTATAATAATCATCATATATAACTTGTTAATTCATTGATTATTAAATATAAGCTAATCATTTGGAATGGAGCTTCAATCATTTATAAATACTGTTTTGAAGTTATAGATAAAAAATTGTGAAATATTTTTCATTGAGTAAAATAAAGTGGTGCAAGTTATTATGGCTTTCAATGGCCATAATGTGGTACCTTAATTAGAGGTTGTAACGGTTACCGTTACAACTAGTACGGTCAAAGTGGGTAGGCTTGGCTCATTAAATCCGCCCCACAGCGAGCCTAATTTTTTGCAGGCTTTTACGGGCCGGCCCCGCGGGCTAGGATTCATACAATCCTAGCCCACCCCATGCGGGTTGGTGGGCCCCACAGGCTGGCCCGCGAGCTTTTGATTTTGCTCTTTATTTTATTTTTTATAATTATATTGTGTACAGTAGTGTGTACACAAAGTGTACACATGAATATATATTTATGTGTACATACAGTACGCATGAATATATATTTATATTCATGTGTAATGTATAAATATATTTTTTATTTTTTATTTTTAAAAATATGGTGGGGCAACCTGCGTGGGTTAGCCTGCGCGGGTCGCGGGCTAGACCTGTTAGGCCCGCTCCTTCGCGGGTCATCTTTTTTGTAGCCCTAATAACCCGCCCCAAGGCGGGGTAGGTGCGGGCCAGTCCGTGGGCTTCGGCCCATTTTGACAGTACTAGTTACAACCGTTACAAAGCCTATATTGATGGTTCTATAGACTAGATAAGCATGGGTCCCCCCACTGCTCAAGTAACTGTCTTTTGACACTTTGATACACCATCTATATTAAACATGAGAGCAAGTGGGAGACATACCACTACATCAACACATCAACACCTGTAGAAATACTACCACTACCAAGGCATTCTATACCATCAAACAAGGCAATCCTAAGACTGGAGCGTATTCTTACAATTTTGAGATTCAAAAATCTAGACAAATTCTATTAGTGATTCCAAAATAAAGCAATATGATATTGCATGTTAACGCAACAAATTAACTATATATTTGATTGTCTCTTATGCAATATTAATAATAATTAACAAAATTTAATGGTGTTTGGTAAATAGCTGTTAGCTGATTGGGTTAGTGGTTTGATTAGTTGATAGTATTAACGGATTGTAGAAAGATGTTTGGCAAATTAGCTGATAGCTGAATACATGTAAAATGATTTTCTCAAAAAATTTATTGAAAATGCTACTTTGAATAATTTTTTAAATTTTAGCATTTTAAGTAACAAAGTGTTACAAAAAACTAATTAATCAAACACTTATATTGAATGTTTAACTAAGTCAAACAACTAATAGTAGTCAAATAAGCCAAAATTGACTGATAAGCTAACTATGTTACCAAACAAGGCCTAGTTAATTACTTTTTTTATTTTTTATTTTTTATGTTGGTCTATTTTTAAGGAAGTTACATTGGTTTTCAACCATAAACAATTGTATGTTGTTGTTTCAAGGGTTATCAGGTTTAACTTGTAAGAGTTTGTAAATTTTGGTATTGTTTAATATTAAGGGGGTGTTTGGTTATTGGCTTATAAGCCAAATTTTAGCTTATTTGACCAAGTTTAGCTGTTTGACCAACCAATAAGCAATTTTGAAGTGTTTGGTAAATGACTTATTGGCATTGACTTATTGGGCCAATAAGCTGAAAATTGAAAAGCTAATGAGTGTAGCTTTTTGTATTAGCTTGTTGGGAACAATGGGTATATTGACTATTTTATCCTTTGAAATCAATGTGATTTACTTTTAAATGGGTGGTGTGTTTGTTATTTTTAATAATAATAATAATAGAAAATAAATACGTAATAAAAATTGTTTTAGAATACTCATATAATTTAATAAGAGTTAAATAAACAAAAATAATTAACTTATGCCCTTAAAAAAAGTATAGATGATATCCAAATTTTATAATTATTTATTAATAAGAGTTTATCTTCTTGTTATATTTAAAGGTTGAAATAATACAATACACTCATACCCTTAAATGTCATTTTACATTCAATCAGCTACTAGTAAACAACTAATTTACCAAACAGTTTTTTTATAACCAACTAATACAACCAGCTGGTCAAACCAGTTAACGCAACCAGCCATCAGCTATAAACTATCAGTCGTTTGCCAAACACCCCCTAAATGTTGTATATAAGAAGTTTTTCAAAAATTGTAAATTGTATTTTTGTAATAGTTTTTTTTTATATAAATAGTATTATAAATCTCATATATTTTCATATTTAAAAAATAATAATTGCAAAATTTATTATGAGAATGTATTTTTTGAGTACTATTATGAGAAAGTATAATTATATTATAAATTTTGTATATCACTTGAGTAAATTATTCATTAAATATACTTCGTAATGATGAGTATAATAATCTATATATATTCATCATTACTTATTCATGAACTTTACAGTTAGTTAGTACGTATTTTAAATTAGATAAATAACATTGCTTCAAATAATACAAAATTTAATTTAAAAATCAGTAATGTAACAGTATATATTTGACTCAATTAAATTGCAATGAGATATTATATTTGTTAGGTAAGAAGATGGTAGAGAGAGCAAAAGAGGTTGGGAAGTTCAAGTGTTCAACTACTTTGGTTGTGGCTTGCGGGGATTAGTCTTTGGTTAATACTTGAGTGGTAGCTATAACCACAAAGGTGCATCCCCTGTGGGACACGTGGCCACCAAATGTCGCTCCCTTTCAATCACTTGAATGTTCTTGAGCTGGTTGTCATGATGATGCCTATATTTTTTTCTTTGTGAGACTATCATACTGTGAGACGGGTTGAATTACATCGAGTCAAGATGAAAATATAATATTTATATGTATAAATGTAATATTAATTAGGAATAAAGTGTTTACTACTTACTGATAATCCACTTGTGCTGTGTAAATAATTTATTTCTAACATTGACTTATATAATAAATGTTGTAATTCCATTAGGCACTCATGGTGATGATTAGTGATGTATAAATGCGGAATTACTGGTGAAATTCTCTTCCTCTCATTCTGTTAAAATATAAATGTTAAAAAGAAGTATGTTAGAAAAGATTATGGGTTCTTAGGTTTCTAATTCCTCTTGAAAGAGGGTTTCATCACATCATATAAATATTCAGGAAAACTTTTCAATCTTCAATATCATCAGGAGGTGATTAAGGTACACATATCAGAGAAGTGAAGCATTCTTGATTTATTCGGTCTAGAGATTACGTCTCGTATGGAATCAAGTAAGTTTTATCTTTATTTCTTATTTAATTAAAAATCCATGATCATGAACATTGTTTAGTTACTTGATTTGATTTACCTGCGATTCAATGTTAACTAGCTTTGGCATTCATGTTATAACACATAAAGGTTTTGATTAAGAAAGATGTGGCATCATAATGCTATAGGAATAAGATTTAAATAAAAAACATCAAATATCACATATATACAAAACAATGACAAACATCCATGGAAACAAAGACAACATTTCCTGGTTGGATCAATATCAAGCAATTTAACAAACAACCAAGAATATATAAAATTTATAGATTATTAAAAACCTCTTTATATACAACATTTTTTGTTGAAGAAACATATTCTTCATTGTCATTGCAAATAAATACCTTTAAGACCTTTCGAAGACAAAGCTACATAGAGTTGTTCATGTACAAAAACTTTTTTTTTTCAGCAACAATTGAATTGTATAAAGCGTTTTTCCTTACTCTTGTTTATTGTCATAACATAAGACAACATTAGTGTGGGAATTCGTGTAGTAGCTTGTGTGTATTTATGAAGGTCTTACGGGAACATGTAGATGCAATTGCACATTTGCACATTAGCATATATATATATATATATATATATATATATATATATATATATATATATATATATATATATATACACTAGTTTTTTTATGCGCGATGCGCAAAAAATAGGTGCCCAATATTAATATTTTATATTAAAATTTTAATTTTATTTAGATTTTAGATATTTAAATTATTGTAAATAATAATGATAATGTAAAATATTTTTATAAATTTTATATTTATATTTTAGGAAATAAATACGGAGTAACATATAACTCCAATATATAATGTGTATATATTATTATTATTGAAGAAAATAAGAAAATATATAGTGAATGCATGTGCATGGTAACAATAGTGGAAAAGATAACGGAAGTTATAACGGTAGGTGTATTTTTGTCTAATATATTGTAAAGTACAACTTTTATAGCATAATGTACAAAAAAAAACTTAATGAAAAAAGGACATAAATGAAGGGTATAACCTTTATTCACACTTATTATGTTTTTAGATTAGATATTATAATAATTAGAATTAAAATGACAAAATTTGTAAATATCCATGGTAATTTTAGATAACCAAATTAGAATTGTGAGGGAATCACATTCCATTCAAAATCCTATGTGAAGAGTATGTTGCATTCCTTAGGAAATGTTATATTCTTTTGGGAATGTAATGTAACGTGAACCAAACACGAGAATGTAAGCTTTGGAATGTCACATTCCCTTAATTATGTTGTATATAATAACTTGAACCAAGCATCCCCTTAAATAGCTTATTAACCCGTCAAATCAATCAAACTTAATCAAACTAAGCAAAATTAGCTTATCATCAGTTATGTTACCAAACATAGCCAATTTATATTGAATTCATAATCTTATAAAACTAGTTCCATCACTAGTACATAAAATGACCATTTTAGTTTGGTCTAAGTGATTTTATGTGTATGTTATAGAGGAGACACATATGAGAGGGGACACATATGAGCGAGACGCATAATGTAATGCCGTTATGTGTGTATTTGAGCTTAAACAAATATGTAATTTAAAAAAGAAAAAATATTACTCCGTAGTAATTTACGTGTGCTATACATGAAAAGAATTAAAATAGTGAAAATCAAAATATGCTTGGGCATACACTGATACACGTTGCACATTTGGAACATCATGATAATCAAAATATGCTCGGGCATCACTGATACACTGTGTACCATATATGGAGGTATAGAAATCTGGTTATCCATGATGAGGAATGGCAAAGTCTTCCTCTTGATGGCCTTGTGAGGGTCATTGCTAGCTCTTGATGTATTGTTTAAGGTAATCTTTTCACTCTCTGCGTAGTCATCGGAGCCTCGCACTCGCAGTAACCTAGTCCTGCAATGCCGGTTGCAGGTAAAGACCTTAATTTCTGTCCGAAGTAATTAAGGTTGTCTACTTAAGAGCAATCACATTTGTAGTTTTTTGCAGAATAAAAACTAAGGGGAGGTTTGCTTCCCCTGATCTTGTAGCCTGAATGCCATTGCATGTTCCCAAATTTTTTGTAATCAATGATGGTGTGGTGCCTTGCTTCAATTTCTTGGAGAAGATCTCATCGATCAGAATAAACTGCCATTTTGCATGTAAATGGTGGAAATGGCCTTCATCCTCATGATCAGCTTTTGGATCTTTCTCCAATTTGAGTTCTTGCTGCTTGGCTTTCCTGATTTGCTCATTGGTTTAGCTTTTGCAATATTTAATTTATAGTTTTTCTTCCTTTGCTTTGTTATTCATACTTTCCTTTTTGGACCTGGGTATGCCCGTGTATTTGTATATTCGTTCAAATATTTATATAATTTACATTTACCCAAACAAAAAAAAAATGGCCGAATCAGTCATTGAATCATGTACATAAGATGCTTTGTGTAGTGTTACGTTAGGCAAATTATATCATAGACCAAGGTTTATACTGGATTATGGACCAAGATCTATGTTAGATCATTGAATCAGGTTTATTTAAATAATTTAAGTTCATAAAAAATCATATCAATTAAATATGAGTTTAAGTTCATTATGATAATACTCCAAGTTCATCAAATTAAAGTGACACCAATAAACCAAACATCGCTTAAATACATTTTTCTCTATTTCTTTTGTATAAGTAAAATCAATCTATAAAAGTTATGTCATTAATATTTTAAATTCACATTGATACATTTTTTCACTATATTGTTTCAATAAATGTGTGATGAACATAGTAATAACGTAGCTGATTGTGATGACTTAATGAACTTACAATAGTAGTGGCTTAATGATGAGTATGCAATAATAATTTAATGAACTTGTAATAATGTTTTGATGGACGAGCAGAAATGAATTAATGAATTGAGTTAATTACCGATTTGGTGCCTCGACTATTGGAATTTCACCACTTTGGTCGTCAACAATTTTTCTTGCCCAATTAAGTCCTCGACTTTGAAAAAATTAACCAATTTGGTCCTCCGTTTATTTTACCATTTGATATCCGTTAAATCGGGACCAAATTGGTAATTTCACTATAGTCAAGGGACTATTTCAGTCAAAATTAATTATCGAAATGGTCCCTTAACTATAGCAAAATTACTAATTTGGTCCCGATTTAACGGTTGTTTAACACCAAAATAAATAGAGGATCAAATTAGTTAATTTTTTCAAAGCCGATGACTTAATTGGGTAAGAAAAATTGTCGAGGACCAAAGTGGTGAAATCCCAATAGTCAAGGGACCAAATCGGTAATTAACTCTTAATGAACTTGTAGTAGTGACTTGATCATAACTTGCAATAGTGATTTAATGAAAAATGAAAATACAATAATATCTTGATAAACTTGTAAAATTGACTTAGGGTGTGTTTGGTAACCTGGAAAATGATTTCCGAAAATCAATTTTCGGGCTTTTGGTGTTTGGCAATGTGCGGAAAATGTGGTCAACGGAAAATTATTTCCGTTGACAAAGGAAAGTACCCCCATTTTTCCGGAAAATAATTTATGGACAAAAAGTCCGAAAGTTATTTTCCGGAAATGGAAAATGACCTCCATGCAAGGGCCGCCCCTCTATGCGTTCCAGCAGACTGTTTTTTTTTTTTTTTTTTTTTTTTTTTTTTTTTTAATAAAGATTATTATTTTATATGTTTTTATATTTTAAATAGAGTTTATTACCGAAATGATCCCTCGACTATTGTGAAATTACCAATTTGGTCCTCGACAATTTTTCTTGCCAAATTAAGTCCTCGACTTTGAAAAATTTAACCAATTTGGTCCTCCGTTTATTTTAGTGTTAAGCAACCGTTAAATCGAGACCAAATTGGTAATTTTGCTATAGTCAAGGGACCATTTCGGTAATTATTTTTGAGGAGCCAAGGAAGGAAGTGCGAAGTCCCGAAATGAGACAAGACGAGCAAGGAAAGGAACAGGAAGACAAAGAGGAAGAAACACTGAAACCTTCTCGGAAAGAGAAGGAGGTCGTGCAAGATCCTCCCCCCATTCCTAAAGCACGAGTTCCCTTTCTACAACGGTTTCGCACCGACATTGGTAATGCAAAGTATGATAAATTTCTCCAAATGCTACACCAACTACACATTGATATGCCCTTCATCAATGCTCTCGGAGAAATGCCAAGGTATGCAAAATTTCTCAAAGATCTTTTATCCAATAAGAAAAAGTTAGCCGAGTCGACCACTATAGTTCTCGGAGAAGAGTGCTCCGCTATACTACACAAGAATGTACCTCGGAAGTTAAAAGATCCTGGGAGTTTTACAATTCCGTGTAATATTGGAGGAACATCTTTTAACAAATTGCCTTAGCCGACTTAGGAGCTACTATTAATTTGATGCCATTTGCGTTGTATCGAAAGCTAAATTTGGGAACCCTCAAGCCAACACGCATGTGTATTCAACTTGCGCAGTGAAAGTCTCAATCGAAGCCATATAATCTCAGTCGAAGTCTCTTCAAATGATATTATATTCATATATATAGCGTATAAGACATGAGAAATACAAGTAATAATACACTATACATGTGAACGGACAATTCTACCCCTTGATTTGACCTCAACTTAACCAAAATTTGACGAAAGGACCAACATTGGAAAGAATTTAAAAGTCAAGGGACTTAAATTGTCCAAATTAAAAGTCGCTCGAGGACTAATTTTGGAAAATCAACATAGTTGGAGGACCATTGCTGGAATTAACTCAAGTCGAAAAATTCATCTTTCTGGTAGATTTCGTAATTCTTGACATGGATCCGGACGTCGAGGTGCCTCTCATTTTAGGAAGGCCATTCTTGGCCACCGCAAGGGCATTAATAGATGTTGGGGAAGGTAAACTCGTCATCCGAGTGGGTGACAAGTCAGCTAGTTTCGATGTAACCAAGATAATGAAGTATCCCCTAGAAGGGGATGAGTGTTTTTTCATTGAATCCATGCATGATGAAATTGACTATCTATGTGAGTTGCCCAATGTTAAGCGACATGAATTTGATTGGGAATGTCCCAAGGGCACCAATGATCATAGCAAGAATTCGTATGAACATGAGTTGAATGTTTTGCATGGTTCTTTACACCGCGAGGTTGATCGATTTAATTCCATTGATAATTTGCATAGCTCTCCATTATTTGAAAATGTCAATTGTGTTGGTGAAGTTGAGGAGGATTCGGTTGGACGAAAAAGGGTTGCGTTTGATGAATACAAATATGGGTTTTAAAAAAATTAATTAAACATGGGTTTTTAGATTTTTTTTGTAATAATTAAAATTAATTCATTCAAATATGGAGAAGGAAGAAAAAACTAAATGCGATATGGTGAAAATGAATATACTTAAGGTATAAAAGTATAATTGCACATATATTAGTGTAATTGAGTAATAATAATTGCCTAATAATTATTATGGTAATTAAACTAAGCATTGGTCGTTGAATTTATTTTTATAATAATTATAATTAAATTATTTCTCATTTTTTCCATATTTATTTTGGTAATAATATAATTTTTAGATCGTTATGGAAGGGGGAAGCCCAAAATTCTACAGATTATGGGACTGTTGTCGCCATGTCGAACCACCCCAAAGGTCATTCTCCAAAATCTGGACAAGATCCACAAGTGGAGTGTTAATCATCTTAAAGCCTTGGACTAAACATGGCTTTCTTAGCCAAAATATAATTACATAAGTCATATTATATATCGATCTTTTTAAGATAATTGTAGACAAACAAGTCATATATTATTCAATTAATTGAGTAATACTTTTGTACGAATCTTATAATCAAATAAATGTACAAGTTCAATATTAGAATTTTTTATAATTGTATCTTTATTTTTATTATCTAAATATATAACAAAAAAAATTATCCGTGTATCGCACGAATAATTGGACAATTATTTGATCTAATTCAAGTAAGGAAAACATCAAAAAACATAATCGATCCAACCAATTTAATCAATTGCGCTATATAATATTCGATGTTATAATTTATATAATTGTATATCGATCCAAATATTCTTAAAATATTATAACAAATTTATTCCATGCAACGCACGAGCGAGTAATTAGTATATATACTTGGGTAATTTTACAAATATTAAAATATTTAGGTATAATTATATACATAGATATCAAGAAAGGAAATGACATAATATTGTACGCTTATACTAGATTATAGGCTCTAGGAATAAGGTTCAAATTGGTCTCTGAACGTAACTTGAAAGTGCAATTATGCCATTAAACTAAAAAAAAATACAATTATACCATTAAACACTCCAAATGTATGCAATTTTACCTAATAGCAGATTACCATTCATTTTATCAGGTTACCTGCTTACGTGGACGGATAGTTGATATTTTTAAATAATTTTTAATAATAAATTTTAAAAATATAAATTAAAAATTAAAAATAATTATTTAAAAAAAAGTCGGCCACCCCTTCCGCCCCCCTCCTTTGTCTCCAGTTGGAGACGAAGAGCCTATCTCCGACGGAGATGAAGACAAATCCTTTGTCTCCGGCGGAAACGAAGGTTTGAGACGAGGAGTGGGGGGAGGGAGGGGGTGGCTGACTGGCCGCCGGTGTTTTTGTGTTTTTTTTTTTAGTTTTTAATATTATTTAAGTTATTTATTTTAATAATTTGTTGTTAAAAATTATTTTAAAATGTCAACTCACTATCCACCTAAGCAGGCAACCTGATGAAATGGATGGTAACCTACTATTAGGTGAAATTGTAAACACTTGAAGTGTTTAGTGGCCTAATTGCACTGTTTTTTTTTTTTAGATTCAATGACTTAATTGCATTTTCAGGTTACGTTCAACGACTAATTTGCTCCTTATTCCTAGGCTCTATAATAATTATAGAAGTGTTATTAAAGATGATTGGCTTGCTTTCAAAAAAAAAAAAAAGATGATTGGCTTGAGACAATCATTGAATCATGCAGAATAACAAGAAACTTCATTCTAATGAAGGTAATCATCGTGGCTATGTTTTAACTTTGAATTAATTCTATTTTTTTCATAAATTTATAGGTGGTAGTCTATTTTTATTCCTTTTTTATCATAACATTCACTTTTGGTCGTAGTATTATTATTGTGGCATGATCATTTTTGGTCATTTATCAACAAAATATTTTAAATATCGTTAAATACAAGTACATTTCGGTTTTCAATTATGAATTTTGTATATATAAAAAAAAAAAAAAAGAACCCAAAAATATAGTAGGTAAACCTAATTTATATAAAAAAGATCAAAATGTCTTTGTATTTAACGTCATTTCAACGATTTTTATTGACAGGCGACTAAAATTGATCATGACACAATAATACTAAAACCAAATAAACACTATGGGAAGCAATATGTGATTAACTTTTTCAACTTTTAATCAGAGCTTGAAGACGCAATAATGACTACGCGAAGCAATATGTGGAACATAATTGATTATGGTTACAGAAACTGCCTATCCCTAAAATGCAAAATTGTTTAAAGATGCGGGGATAGCTCAGTTGGGAGAGCGTCAGACTGAAGATCTGAAGGTCACGTGTTCGATCCACGTTCACCGCAATTCATCTTCTATATATTTTTCAATGTAAAAGGTATGTAAAAATTCTAACAGGTTACATACAAACACTCCGTTGTCGTCCAGCGGTTAGGATATCTGGCTTTCACCCAGGAGACCCGGGTTCGATTCCCGGCAACGGAAGATTTGTTTTGTTTTTCAATCTTTCAAACGTGAAAACTGCAAACCTTTCAGTTTAGTGAAGACCTTTTGGATTGCACAGGTAAGTAAATGAGCTAATAGAGTAGAGAGATTTTTATACTAGTTAAATGTTGGTTAATAATTTTTATAGTCCACTCTTCTATTTTTTATTAGGAAGAAATTTAATAAGTACAAATTCATCATGTAATTTGTTACTGCACAAAATGTGTTTCTGCAAATGTGACATGTTTTTTGATTTTTTTTTTATTTCTAAAGCTATACTTATCCCTATAATACTGTCTCACTTTAAAAAATGTTTCCACTCTCAGTAAATAAGTAAATAAATAAATAAATAAATAAATAAATAATTAATTAAACAAATATATATACACGCAAGTGTTCCGTTGTCGTCCAGCGGTTAGGATAACTCTATTTAGTTTTTCAAATGTAAAACTGCAAGCTTTCAGTTTATTTATTTGTTTTAATAAATAACATTAGGAAAATGGTTCATGGAGAATGATTCAACCCGTAATCCAATGACTGACTGCAAAAATGATACAAAAATATTTATTTGTTTTAATAAATAACATTAGGAAAATGGTTCATGGAGAATGATTCAACCCGTCATCCAATGACTGACTGCAAAAATGGTTCAAAAATATGTAACACAAGCACACACAATGTTGTTGAAAGGTTTGTTAGTGAAGATTTGGATTGCACAATAGCACAAGTAAATGAGCTAATAAATAACGGGGATAATATTATACTCAAACGGTAGATAATTAAAAAAAAAAACAAAATCAATTTGAGTCCAAGTCTTTAAAAAAAAAAAAAAAA
>CP025654.1:5363007-5376507 GCA_003576665.1 Ipomoea trifida
GGGGGGCACGGCCCCCTGGACATCAAACGTAGCTCCGCCCCTGACTACATACTAAGTAAATGGAATAGATATAATGTATTTGCACTTTAGTGTTTATGTACATTAATATTATTTAGGTTTATGAATATATAGAACCAATATTATAAACATAATAAATGAAAAATGTTATGGACTATTAAATATATATAACACAATTATTGATGCTGTTAACGACTTGATAATGAATACTTACCTAATTACAATTAGCTTTACAAAATTAATTATAATTTCTGTATTTCAAAATTTAGCTTATTGGTGTAAAAATCTCAATAATTATATCGTGGAACAATTATATCCAATGAATTGAAAAATATCCCATCTAGCAACAAGAAATGATTAAAAGAAAAAAAAAGTCTCAAAATGGATGGACAGAATAAATTGAATATGATTTTTATATTTGATTGTCACATGCTTAATTTTTATCAACACACCCTTAGAATTAGTGAATACGGGTTGCCTTGTCACCCAAAGAAAAAAAAAATGATAGTGACAAAAGGAGAAAAAAATACAAGTGATGGTGAGACTACTGACTAGTAAAGAGAGAAGAAATTAAAGGATTCATTCAATTGTTGTACACCGCTATATATTCTTAATTGTTGACGAAGCAAACTTACAATTTGTGGTCGAATAGATTCACATAAAAATGGGTTAATGACTGAGAGAGCTCAGGATAATGACAACTAAAGACTAAAGACTAATTCGTGTAAACACGTTCATAATAGAATTTTAAACACGAACATGTGCAAATTTTTAACGGGTTAAATGTGTTGACACGATAGACATACACGTTTATTAGTTAACACTAGTTTTACACGCGCATTGCGCGAATGGGTTAATGCCCAATGCTTATATTTAAATAAATATTTGAAATTATATCAATGCAAGATTATATAGGAGAAGTTTATACATGGGTAATTGAATGTCGAATTTGTTTATTTAAATATGTAACTCAAAGTATATAAATCCAAGATAATATAGGAAACTCATTATAATTGTCACTAAAATAAATGTTTACAATTTTGTAAAATTGATAGTCTAAATACTTGGTCTAAAAATGATAGTCTAAATAAAAACTACTTTTGGTTTGAATTTTTCTAAGTATTTTTAATTCTCTTTTGAGTAACATTGTCATTGTCTTCATCTTTACTATTTATCATCTTCCTTTTTGTTGGTAGTGTGTTATTTGTAATTGGGTTACTGTTGATAGCATAAATGACAACGTCATGCAATGAGCTTATGATATAGGAGCTATGGATTTTCCTTTAGGTGTTCTGTTCGGGGTTCATTTGGTTCAACCATTATTGTTCATGGTATTAATAAAATACTTGGTAAATAAATATAGGCAAAATGGTCAAATAGACCCATGTACTAACACTGATTGTTCATCTAGCACCATGAACTAAAATATGGTCCATATAAGTCATTATACTCCTAATTATTTTTCATCTAGCATTTTTAGCCCATTTCTAACAAGTAACCCATCTAATTTGTTGACATGAAAAAATAAAATAATAAAAAATGATGACATGTTATTTATATGAATGCTTTGGATGATTTTACCTTATTTCATTAATGAAGAAAATGATTTCTTGCAATGAAATAGGGTAGAAATCAAAGTTGTTATATAATGTTTTAATTACAGTGTACTACACGACTGACTCGACTGTGTATGTATAGTGAGATATTCAAAGTTGTTCAACATTGAAATTCCATGAAAATTGATATATTAAAATTAAATATAATAACTTAAGATATTATATTGGGTAAATTTTATTATTTTTTAAAAAATCATTTAATTTTTATATATCAATTTTCATGGAATCTCATTGTCGAACGACATTGAATACCCCGCTATACATATACAGTACACTCTGTTGTACATACACAGTACACTGTAGTTGAAACTTTATATAGCAACTTTGATTTCTGTCCTATTTCTTTCCAAGAAATCATCCAAAAATACAATATCTTAAGTTATTCAATTATCCAAAAATCCAAAAATATTAATTTATTTTTAAAATAAAATAAAATTTACCCAATACAATATATCTTAAGTTATTATAAAAATAATTTAATTTTCATATATCGATTTCCATTAAAATCTCATTGCCGAACAATAGTGAATATCCCGCTATATATACACTCATGTAGTTAAAACTTCATATAACAATTTTGATTTCTACCCTATTTCATTGCAAGAAATTATTCGTTGTCATTAATGAAATATGGTAGAAATCATCCAAAACATCCATATAAATAACATGTCATCATTTTTTCTAATTTTATTTTTCCATGTCATCAAATTTGATGGGTTACTTGTTAGAAATAGGCTAAAAATGCTAGATGAAAAATAATTAGGAGTATAATGACCTAGATGGACCATATTTTAGTTCATGGTGCTAGATGAACAATCAATGATAGTACATGGGCCTATTTGACCCTTTTGTCGTAAATATATAACATTATTTTGTATTATAACTTTGATAGTTAATTACAAGGTATTGTAAAAAGAACATAATGGACAATGTAATGAATATCAATTAATGAATTTGAATGTACAGAATCTTTGCATTAGAGAAAATAAAGACAATGTAACTAAT
The DNA here is from genome assembly GCA_003576665.1 of Ipomoea trifida. Taxonomy (NCBI): domain Eukaryota; kingdom Viridiplantae; phylum Streptophyta; class Magnoliopsida; order Solanales; family Convolvulaceae; genus Ipomoea; species Ipomoea trifida. The sequence goes on from CP025654.1 coordinate 5,365,647, forward strand.
GAAATTATTATTTTTATTTAATTTATTTATTGATAATTAATATTTTTTTTAATAAAGGCATTGTAGACACATAATTCTAAATTAAAAAAATGCATATGTATCATTTTTTTGTTGTAACTAATAATTTATTTAATTTAATAACAGTAAAATAGAGTGAGGAACTTAATTATGCCAAATTTGATTGGGACGAGGTTCGAACCTAAGACCTTTATTATAAAAATTAATTGGTAAGTTAAAAGTTAACGGAATAATAACGGAGAAGAGAATATTTAACGGAAAACTTAACAGATAATCATATAATTAATTAAGAATAAATTAGGAAATCTCAAGGAAAAATATAAATCTAAACCATCTGAACCATCCATTTGATTAAATAATTTGACCGTCATTATTTCTACCCATTTAAGACTTAACTCTCTTTGACTCTTATTAGTATAGTAGATGTTTTGGATCTACTCGACACGACATGACATGATATCTCATTTAGAAGCCGTTAGACATGTTAATATAATTTTCTGTTTAGAAAATAAAATTTTAGAAAAAGAAAATTATTTTATTAGATCTACAATTAAATCAACAAAATAGTATATATATATATTTAATTCATAACATACCATAATATTCATAAAATGATAAAATAATATTTAAAAATCATAATTAATGCTAATATTAACGGATTAAGTCGGTAGTAATAAATACTAACTTAGATTACTAACTTATTATTTGTGTGTCTAATTTCCCATGATGTTAACAAGTCGCTCGTATCACAAAATTGCCTAAGTCTAGGACTCTAGGCTATGCCTCCCGGAAGAAGAGGCTATTTCCTGTGGTTGATGCATACATTGATACAGTAGGTCACAACCAGGGCTGGCCCTGGAGCAAGTGCAGGGTGGGCACCTGCCCAGGGCCCATCTCTATAAGGGGGCCAATAGATATATATATTAGTTTATACCATTATACTTAGTATATATTAAAAAAAAAACAATACGGTTTATTTTTTTTTTCTTCAGAAAACAATACGGTTAATTCTTTGAAACTTGAAAGTCCATTGGAGAAGGCGACGTTTCGATTTTAATAAACCCCACACCCACCGGCCACCGCTTACAACTCACAAGTCACACCAAGCCTTTGTAAAATTCACAGTGCCTTGATTGCCTTCAACCATCGCAATTGTCTTTGGCCCTTCGCAAATCGCAATTCGCAGTGTCTTCGACGGTTCGGCCCTTCGCAATTCACAATTCGAAAATAGCAAATCACAGATTCTCAATTTCAAAGCCAAAGGTATTTTAATTTTTAAGTATTTTAATAATTTTTGAATTGGCTATTTGGCTTAGTGGGGATTGACGAATTCCCCAAAAACGCCAGAATGCATTATGCATATTATGATTTATTTATATTAAATTATTAATATTAATTATATTATATTATGTATAATTTATTGTTGATTTGTTATGTTTAAGAGTTTGGAATAATTAGGAATTTTATTTTGATTGCATAAATTAGGAATTTAGTTTTTGATTGTAGATTAGGTTGTATTGTTGTTTAGGAATCCTAATAGAATTCTAAATTCTAGTTATACTGTTGTTTTAATGTTTAAGAGTTTGGAATAATTAGGAATTTTATTTCTGTTTTAATTCTATTTATAAAATAAAATTGTAAGATTATTAAGTTTATTATATGTAGGGAATTATGGATTGAAGGTGCATGTTTACCTAATTCGGATTGATTGATTCACCCGTGCCAGGTGCTTTTATTCTTTTTTTTTTTATATACAATGTTGCCTAAAAAACATTCATCCGGAAGTGAAAAAAGAAAAAAAAAGAAAACAAATTGATCAATTAATAGACTCACAAAGAGGAGCTATGAATAAATTTGTTAAAATAGTGGGATCCTCTAATGAGAATTTAGAGAAACCAAACATAGATAATCTTGAACAATCTAATGAAAATTTGAGTAATCAAGATCATATTGATGAGGATATTGGTAATTTGAGTGGACAGGATAATGTAATAAATAATCCTAGTCTGAGGGGTCCTTTTTTTTAATCTCGCCCCGGGGCCTATGAAATGTTTGGAACGGCCCTGGTCACAACAAACGTTAAAAGATGTTGGTTCTGCAAATAAATTGAAAAATTCTCCATCTAGCTACAAGGAAAGAAAGAACAAAATTCAAAAAATCATCGAGTGGGTAAAGTATGATTTTTGTATTTAAAGATTAAAAGTTTGATTTTTATTAATATTTTTCAAACAGTCTTCCTACTACAGTTTATTTCTCTTATGTAGCTGTGATCTTTACAACATGCTCTCCTAAACAATTTTTACACAAAAGTAAAATTTACCTAGTAGTGTCTGCAGGTTTACATAGCAATTCAAAGAAAGTTTTTTTTTTTCTTTTTAATGAAAATGTATTCTCCTATTAAAATTTGTGGTGGAAGATAGTTCCCCAAAAAATTGGTTAATAGACTAAAGACTAAAGACCAACGACTTACAATGCTGCTATCATACTTAACATGCATTTTGGGTGATCAGACCACTATGATATTGACTTGCAAGTCTTTTGTCTTTAGTTGTTGACGGAGCAAACTTACAATTTGTGGTAGAATAAATTTACATAAAATTTGGTTAATGACTAAGAAAGCTCAGGATAATGACAACTAAAGACTAAAGACTTGCAAATAACAATGCAATTATCAAATTTAACTTCCGAGTGCAATTTATCTCTCTTATACGCAACTAATACTCAACTTTGCAATTTATTGCAAACTAAGCATATCGGTATTGAATATTGACCTGCCTAGCGTAAAATTTAAATACAAATTTTATATTTTAAAGAATAAATTTTACTTTTAGTCTTTGATTAGTGTGTCATTGTCACATTTAGTCTCATAATTTATTTATTTATTTATTTTGCATTACATCCTTGGCTATTCGATAAACGACTATATCACCATTTTCCATTCCGCCAATCATGCAATGGTAGAACTGAGGATTGTGACTAAAATTTTCCATACTATGTCAATTAGCGTGTGTTTTGGGTGATCACAATTACGTAATTAACAATTATATCGAAACCTTAATTTAGAATTTGAAAATTTAACCCATCTTTGTATCTTGTGACAATTGTATGTTTCCAATTATAACATTTGACTCGAGAAATAATCAAATCATAAAATCATTTTTTTAGAGTAAAAGTTTAATGCATTAAATCATCAGAAAGGCAAACAACAAGGAAAGGGGAGGACTATCAAACTATTCCCCGCAACTTGACTCAGAAACGGCTTCCCTTGTAACAATGTGGGCGGCACGATTCGCAGATCGCTTAGCAAAATAGAAGTCTACACCATAAAATAATTTATCAAAATTTCTACTGCATATAACTAAAAATTGAATGAATAAATTACATGTTAACATTTTTTATCAAATGGTAGAATGACAAAATTTTAAATAAAAGACTAACTGTGATAAGTAAACAAATCAAAGTAAAAAATGTAATGTAATGTAATAAAAATTAAAGAATGATAAGACTAAATGCCAAAATAATTAAAAATTAAAAGTAGAATTCGGTCTTGCAACGTACAATTATATATTAGGTTATACTTCTTCAAATATATATATATATATATATATATATATATATATATATATAAAAGGTTATAGAAGTGTAGTGATAATAGTGGCTCCAGTCCTCCACGCAGAAGTTTGCAGTTAAAAGAAATACAATAAATTAATGATGATCGATGGTGCCAAATAAACAAAGAAATTAATTGAAGTCATAATTATCATTTTTTTTTCTTCTATTCACTAATTAGCTAGCTTTCGAGTTTTTCTTTAATTTGCAGTATTTTACACCGAGTGAGACATGCATTTTCCAGTCCATGTTTTTTGTAGTTTTCAAGGAAGCTTCCAGCCCATTATAGTAATAGCTATAGCATATGAAGTGAGTATATATATCTATTATCCACCAAACAAATCAACATAAGCAAAGCATTCATAGAGTCATATATATATATTAAGCTTGAAAAACTTTCCTCATAATGGGGACGATTTCCGTCCATCAAATTGGTTATTTCTTCATCATCCTCTTTACCTTTGTGCTTATGGATCTGTGCAATTGTAGTGGAAGCAACAACATGGGGGTTTGCAAGGAGAGGGAGATGCAAGCACTATTGTGCTTCAAGAAGGAGTTGGAAGATCCAATGAATCGACTCTCCTCTTGGGTTGATGGAGTTGATTGTTGCACAAAATGGGAGGGAGTTGTGTGCCACAATGTAACCGGCCATGTTGTTCAACTCCGGCTAACAAATCCCAACTATGGTTTTGAGTTTGATCAACTTCCAAAAGGTACACTCAGTCCTTGTTTGCTAGAATTGAAACAATTAAGTCACCTTGATTTTAGCGGTCTTAATGGATATTTTAGTGGATCTCGAATCCCTAATTTCATAGGATCTTTTGTAAACTTGCAATATCTTGATTTATCCAATTTGGGATTTCAAGGGATCATTCCCCATCAACTTGGAAACCTTACAAGTTTGCACACCTTAATTTTAAACTTTGATGATATGAAGTCTGTCATAAAAACTGATAATCTTGACTGGTTGTCCAATCTTTCAAATCTACGGTTATTGGACTTGAGTTATGTTAATCTCAACATGGCACATAATTGGCTAGAGGCCATTAATATGCTTCCTTCCTTGCGTGAGCTTCATTTATCGGGTTGTGATCTGCCCAAATTACCCCAGTCACTTCGCTTTCTAAACAATTCTTTACTTGAAGTCCTTGATCTTTCCTTTAATATATTCAACACTGTTGTTCCTAAATGGATGTTTAATCTCAATAACCTTGTTTCTCTTGACCTATCATTTTCTGATTTTCTAAGTCCCCTACCTGATGGTCCTTGGAACTTGACATCCATTATCACTCTTAGCATCGGTGGTAATGAAATGAATGGTTCATTGCCTAGTCAATTGTTTCATCTTAGTGGTTTGGTATCTCTTAACCTAAGAGATAATCAATTTCAAGGTCCCTTGCCCAATGGTCCTTGGAACTTGACATTTCTTAGTGTTCTTGACATTTCCGAAAATAATTTGAATGGCTCATTACCCCATCAATTGTTTGGTCTTAGTCACTTGGTATCTCTGGACATAGGTTACAATCAATTGCAAGACCCTTTACCCAATGGTTTTTCAAACTTGACTTTCCTTAAAAATTTGGATGCTTCTGGTAACCACATGAATTGCCGCATACCAAATTGGATTTACGATTTGACCAATCTAGAGTCACTTGGTCTTGGTGACACCCAATTGCAGGGAACCATTTCAAATTCTATTTCCAATTTGACGTCTTTGTCTGCCCTTTATCTCGATGGAAATATGATTACTGGAGAGATACCAAAGCAAATTGGGAATCTCAACAAGCTGCAAGTGCTTTCTCTCTCTCAAAATGTGCTTACGGGAGAGATACCAAAGCAAATTGGGAATCTCAACAAGCTACAAAGGCTTAATCTCAATGGAAATATGCTTACTGGAGAGATACCAAAGCAAATTGGGAATCTCAGCAAGCTGCAAGTGCTTTCTCTCTATGAAAATATGCTTACGGGAGAGATACCAAAGCAATTTGGGATACTCAGCAAGTTACAAGAGCTTGATCTTGCAAGAAACAGGTTATGTGGGCCTCTTCCTGAGAATTTGGGGTATTCATTTCCAATGATTGAAAACTTGTACATTTCAGATAACAAGTTGGAAGGCATAGTGACAGAAAATCACTTTGTTAATCTCACAAAGTTAATCACTTTAAGTGCATCTGGAAATAGATTAACCATGCGTGTCAATCCAAACTGGACACCTCCCTTCCAACTTGAGGAGCTTTATCTAAGTGGCTGGAATTTGGGTTCTCAATTTCCTCTTTGGTTGCAATCTCAACATCAAATTTCTGCGGTGGACATTTCTAATGCTGGAATAGAGGGTGAGCATCCAACTTGGTTATGGAACTTTTCTTCTCAAATCGAATTAGTTAATGTTTCACACAATCAATTGCAAGGACAAATTCAAAATATATCATTTCACCCAACTAGAGATATGGGTATTGGTATATTAGTGTATTTGGGCTCTAACCAATTTAGTGGTCCCTTACCTTATATCTCTAGTCACATAACTGAGCTAGACTTGTCAAACAATTCTTTCTCAGGAGATGTCTCCGACTTCTTATGTCATGCACAAAATATGCCAAATAACCTTCGAATACTTCATTTGGGAGGAAATGCTTTATCTGGAGAAATTCCGGATTGTTGGATGCATTGGCCAAACTTGAGAGTATTATATATGAAGGAAAACAAATTGGTTGGAAGCATACCAAATTCCATTGGGCTTTTGAATATGTTGGAATCTTTAGATGTGCACAAGAACATGCTTTCAGGTCATATACCTCCATTGTTGCAAAATTGCACCTCTCTATTTAAAATTGATATGGGTGACAATGGATTCACAGGGAAAATCCCAAGATGGTTGGGGACTAGTCTTCCATATTTAACAATCTTAAGTCTTCGATCAAATAAGTTTTATGGTGAATTGCCTCTAGAGTTTTGTCATCTCACATCCCTTCGCATTTTAGACCTTTCCAATAATCACTTCTCTGGTTTAATACCTAGGTGTTTTAAAAATTTCACTGCAATGATCAATGAAGGGGATTTTTCAAATGCAAAATTTGAAATGAGTTATTCAATTTTTGCAAATTACTTCGGTGAAAGTGCTCTAGTTACAACAAAAGGACTTGAGTATGAGTATGCTTCTATCCCTTTATCATTGTTTGCTGAGATGGATCTTTCAAGTAACAATTTCATTGGGGACATTCCAATTGAATTGACCAATCTTTTGAGATTGAGATCCTTGAACTTATCAAGAAACAATTTGACTGGAAATATCCCTACTGAAATGGGGAACATGAAGTTATTAGAATCAATTGATCTTTCAAGAAATCAACTTTTTGGAAAAATTCCATTAAGTTTCTCAAGTTTGTACAGTCTAGGTGTTTTGGACTTGTCTTATAACAACCTCTTCGGAAAGATACCTTCAGGTACTCAGCTGCAAGGCTTTAATGCTTCGTGTTATAGTGGCAACAACTTTTGTGGCCCTCCGGTCTCACAAAATTGTAGTGTTGGTGATGGCGAAATTCCCAAAAACAAAACTGAAGGAGATGATTGTTGTGGAGTGGACTGGTTCTATGTTAGCATGGCTATAGGATTTGCTGTGGGCTTTTGGGGGATCTGTGGTTCTTTGTTTCTTGTGGAACCTTGGAGGATTGCCTATTTTAAGTTTTTAGATAACAAGTTGAAATCCTTTTTAGCATGGGCACATGCTCTAAGGACTTAATGTTTCTAGTACGTGTTGATTGTGGTGAGATTTTGAAGTTTGTGATTAAGTTTACCTAGTAATAATTTATCATGTAAGACTTTTTGTAATTTTATTCTGTTGTAATAAACTTTCCTATTACATTGTAGTATCTGACTCATAACCTTCCATATGAGAGAGTCACTACGTGTCATTTGAGCACAATGTGCTTTCACAAATTACACACATTTCCGAATAAAATGAATGGAATAACGGTAAACTCGTAGTCACTACTAAATAGCAAACTCCAAACATCTAGGTATGAGAATCATATTTCATCTACTCGGTCACCCTTTTCAAGACTAAGATTGTTACTTAATACCTAATGGCGTTAATTGAAGTTTGCAAAAACACTGTGGAAAATATAATCATGTTTAAATTTGCAGTTTTTTCAACAATGGTAGATAAGTTTAAAAGTTATATTTGTCTAACCTGAGACAATTTTTCAGACTAGATAAACATTAGGAATTAAGTATTCAAATTCTGCACATTATTCAAATTTGTAATAAACATTATTTAAAATGGAATTAAGTATTCTAGTGATAAGCATCTGGGCAGGTCTAACCGGGCTCGATATAATTTAAGTTTAAAACAGGATACGTAAAATAGTTTTACTTGAGGAGGGGCAAATAGGGACCGGTTGAGAAAGAACGTAAATGTATACAAGTCCTTACCATGAAAGAGAAATCAAACACTTAGAAAGATCAAGAAAGCAAATGCTCCCCAGTTTTCTGAAATGACCATTAACCCCTAATCATATATTGCTTGACCAAAATCAAGAGTTTGAATTAGCAGGATTGAAGACTGGTTATTGAACTTAATTGACTGCCCAAGAATTGTCAGAATAAAAAAAGTCAGTGAAGTGCATTTTTGGATAAACTAAGCTAGTAATGGGCAATTAGATCAATATTCTGATCAGATTTACTTGTACATAGAAACATAAGGTATAAAAAGCCTGGCTAGGCTAGTTCTTTAATAACAACGAAAACGTTGTTGCTTTATCGTCGCCTCTTCAAACTATATCGAATTTGTAACTCTAAAAGCAGCTCAAGAGACACGGGAGACCATTTATCCTGAGTGTGTGCAAATGCCTTGTCATCCAGAGAGTCTATAATTATGCTTATGCTACCAAAGCTATATATTTGATGACCATCATGTATCCTGCCTGGCTTTGGCATTAATACCAAACCATTCTGTTGCGCATGAGCTTCTATTATTTTTTTCAAGCTGAGCTTTGATTCACTATCTTCACCATCTCCTTCGAGCCCACCACTCAAGTTCACAGAAGCATGTTGTTGAGCTTCTGCTGCTGCCTTTTTCTCTCTTAAACCCGGCTGGACTATGTCCATGCCTTTAGCAGCCTGGTTCATCATATCCAAACCAACATTAATTCTATACCGGATATGATGATTTGTAAGAAGTTGAGGGGGCAAAAGTTCCATCCACCCTAAAAACCATTTAGTAACTTCTTCAAACTGGAAACTTGAACACAACCAATGGTATAAAACTTGTTGCCACTTGTTGAAGAAGATGTCCATAAGTGGAAGCATGTGATGAATGGGAATAGCAGTAGCCCATGTCCGGACCCAGTAAAACTGATCCAAGTTTTGATTTGCTGGATTTACTTGGAATTCATGCATCACAGCCTGCAACTTTGGGACAATAAATCTTCCCATCAGTTTTTCCCAACTGCTTGGATCAAACACGGTTTTCCAAGGGGACAATATGTAGTATACAGACATATCGCTAGGGTGCCAAGCACGAAGCACACTTTGCAATCTGCAACGTATAGTTTGATAGCAAGTTTCGAGCTTGGGTCCCAACAAGGGCAACCAAGGATGAATCCAAGAATGGATTGGAATTGTGTCTCGACGGGGATCCCACGAATCCACAGCAGCTGATAATTTTGGCAAAACAATGTTATCCAGAATGGTGTAAAGGGCTCCAGGAGGCAACAGATTCTCCCAGGAATCCAAAAATAGAAACATGGGTTTTGGATCCCTAGCCTGCCAAGTGTTGGTCATGGATATTCTGACTGCAGGAAATACTGCTTTCATAAACAGCTGAGAATAAGGAGATGTCATATCACTATCACTATCAGACAAACCAAAACAGTTGTCTTGCAACAGATTCTTCCATGAGGAAACAATTTCCAATCCATGTGTTGGATTTTGAAGTGGGTCCCATCCCTTAAATACTCTAATAAACAGAGGCAGAGATTGAGAGCATGCTATAGATGATAAGTTATAGAATTTATAATAATCAGCATAGCATTGTTGCAAGTTCAGAAACGAGTTCAGAAGTGAATCAAGAGTCAATGTACCCTCTTTACTCTCTTCATCTATCCGGTCCAATTCATTCATAATGGCTTCCATGTTTTCAACCTGTTTTTTCTGGTGTTTCTCCTTTTCTTTCTGCAACACAACCACTGTCTCCTTCTCAATTTGGAAGACGTAAGAAGATTTCCCTCCTAACTAATCTCAAGCGATGAGAGCTTTGAAAATTGATTCATCTCAGAACTCAGAAGCAGGTATATATTTGAATACAAGAAGAGGAAATAACAGAACAAAACCGGAATAGGAATACGAATTTGAATAGGAATAGGATTTAGCTGGGTTATAAGAAGACGATTGTGGATCATCGTCCACTTTATAACAATTGTATTTTATTAGAAAACTCTTCCTTTCTAATTAACAAAATATATTTACTTTCCTAAACATATTTATTACTTAAGAAAATAGTGCCAAATAGGCCACTGAACTTATCGCTTTTGTGCAATTGGGCCATTGAACTTAAAAAGTGTACAAATCAACCATCAAACAAGCAAAATTTGTGCAATTGGACCATTTTTACAAAAATTTTCTGGTAAATCCAATTATATTACTAACATATATGTATTAAGAGTGACATTTTCTTCAACCACACTAGTTGGGAGTCAATATTGAAATGTTTTTAACTCAAATTGAATTAAAAATTAAAATTTTTTGTAAAAATGGTTCAATTGCACAAATTTTGCTTGCTTGATGGTTGAATTGCACACTTTTTAAGTTCAATGGTCCAATTGCACAAAAGCGATAAGTTCAGTGGCCTATTTGACACTTTTTCCATTACTTAATTATTTTTTATCTACTTTCCTAAATATTTTTATTAGATATATTATTAATTAAATTGACAAATGGTAATTATATATATAAAATAAAAATGTTTAATTTTTTTTGGTTACGTTCACAGGTTTAGAACCAGATTTATTGTGAGGGTCATTGCTGTTAGTCATATTATATTTTGTCACATTATGTTATGTTATATATGTTGTTACCTAGTCTATAGTATTGACCAGGTTGTTAGCCTATTGTATAGGGCTAGGTTTAGTTAGGCTGTTAGCGTTACTTCTGTATGTTTATATGGATGTATTGGATGAGAGAGAATCAATCAACAACTCATTTGGTATCAGACGGTGTTAGGTTTTCTTCATTCCTCTCT
>CP025654.1:5377277-5390997 GCA_003576665.1 Ipomoea trifida
AAGTTATGCACCTAAAGTTGTAAAGTTATGCGCATTTAGATACAAAGTTATGCACCATAAGATTTAAAGTTATGCACCCAAAAGTTCAAAGTTATGCACGTGAAGATAAAAAATTATGCACTTGAAGTTTTAAAATTATGCACTTGAAAGTTTAAAGTTATGCGCACAGGGTTATGCACATAAAGGTTTAAACTTATGGATATTAAGAAAAAAAAAACCTTATTAGCATTTAAAAGAAAAAATGTGCGCATTTTTTGGTCCGTTCTGTTAGTCATATTATACTTTGTCACATTATGTTATGTTATATGTTGTTACCTAGTCTATAGTATTGACCAGGTTGTTAGCCTATTGTATAGGGCTAGGTTTAGTTAGGCTGTTAGCGTTACTTCTGTATGTTTATATGGATGTATTGGATGAGAGAGAATCAATCAACAACTCATTTGGTATCAGACGGTGTTAGGTTTTCTTCATTCCTCTCTGTCGAAAAATGTCTACCAATTCAAGCGAAAGAACTGTTTCTGCCGCCACCTTGCCGTTATCGGCCACCGCCACCAATACTCTTAACGCGGCTCATCACTTCGTTTCCATGAAGCTAACCAGCCGGAATTTTCTCTTCTGGCGGACACAGATCGTCCCCTTCCTCCGTGGCCAAGGCCTACTCGGCTACGTCGATGGCGATCATCCATGCCCACCGGCGACGATCATCACCCCAGCGCCTGACGGCTCCCCGGCCGGAACTCCGCCCACAGCTGCCGTCAACCCAGCCTACGCGCCATGGATTCAGCAGGATCAATCGATCCTCTCGTTGATCATCTCCTCCCTCTCCGATGAGGTGATGTACCTGGCCGTAGGACGCACCACCGCCCGTGAGGTTTGGCTGTCGATCACCGCCGCCTTGGGCTCTTCTACTCGCGCAAGGTCGCTCAACCTCCTCGGGCAGCTTCAGTCACTCCGGCAGGGTGACAGCTCTCCGGCTGAATACCTCGGCCGAGCGCAACTCATCATCGAAGCACTTGCCCTCGCCGGCCGCCCGATGTCCCTCGACGAACAGAACTTGCACGTATTCAGGGGTTTGCGGCCGGAGTTTCGCACCATGGCGGCCTCCCTTACGGTCTCAGGTAATCCCGTGACCATTCCTCACCTCGCCGATTGTCTACAGGCGCAGGAGTACATCTGGGCAGATGAGTTCACCACTGCCGCTGCTGGATCGCCCGTCGCGATGTACGCGGGCCGAGGCCGAGGGCCGAACGCTGATGCAGGTAATGGCGGTCGGCAGTTTAATACCGGCCAGAACCGCGGTCGCCATGGTCGTGGTCGTGGAGGACAAGGCCGTGGCCGCGGCGGAACCCCTCGGTGTCAGATCTGCCGCTCCCACGGACACACTGCGGTGTACTGCTTCAAACGTTATGCGGGCAACCCGCCGGCGCACGCGAATGTCGCCGTCGCAGGCGATGGAGGACCGACGATCGCCGCTGATGAGTGGTATCCCGACACCGGGGCTACTGCGCATGCCACTCCGGATCCCGCGGTGATGGTGCAGTCCGAGACTTATAATGGCGCTGATGTTCTGCGTGTGGGTAATGGTACAGGTCTGGAAATTTCCCGGGTTGGGCATGCACCGATATCCTTACATAATCGCACTCTTAATTTGTCTCACATATTACACGTTCCCAATTTATCTGTTCCCTTATTATCTGTAAATCGCTTCACACGAGATAATGATGTGTTTTTCGAATTTCACCGTGATTATTTTGTTGTGAAGGATTGTCGAACCCAAACAGTACTCCTTAAGGGTCCTAGCACGGGAGGTTTGTACAAGCTGTCAGTTCCGAGAGTCCATTCAGCGTTCCTAAGTGCTCGTGCGTCATCAACAGTTTGGCATTCCAGGCTGGGTCATCCGCACGCACAAGTTCTTCAAAAAGTCCTACACCAATGCTCGGTGTCACCCAATAAAACGTCTCTGTCTCGGCTGTGTACAGCTTGTCAGCTCGGAAAGTCCTCCCGGTTTCCCTTAGATAGGGTAGTAAAATCTAGTAGTCATGTTCTTGATTTGCTGTACACGGATATTTGGGGTCCTGCCCCCGTTGTTTCTGCGCAGGGTTTTAGATATTTTGTCTTATTTGTAGATGATCACTCTCGTTTTTCCTGGTTTTATCCCCTTCGGTTAAAATCAGATATATATAAAGTGTTTGAATTGTTTCGGGTGATGGTCGAACGCCGTTTTTCGCGTTCTATAAAAGCCATTCAATCTGATCTAGGCGGTGAATACCGTCGGTTGCATTCTGTTTTTGAGTCTTTAGGTATTGTCCACCGGCAATCGTGTGCTTACACACACGAGCAAAACGGCCGGGTTGAGCGCCGGAATCGACACGTTGTTGAAACCGGGTTAGCTCTACTGGCTGAAGCCTCGGTCCCACTCAAGCATTGGGACTCCGCGTTTGAGACAGCGACATACCTAATAAATTGCTTACCCTCCTCCTCGTTACAGTTCAAAAGTCCTTATGAGTGTCTATACAAAACGTCTCCGCCTTACGCGTTTCTAAAAGTCTTTGGGTGCAGGTGTTATCCCTATCTTCGGCCATACAATCGGCACAAGATAGAGTACCGCTCAGCACCCTGTGTGTTCTTAGGTTACCCTATAGGTTTCCGGGGATATCGGTGTCTTGATCTCAATACCGGAAAGACCTTCGTCTGTCGCCATGTAAGATTTGACGAATCAGTGTTCCCTTTTTTTAACAGATTCACGAGACAAAGTGGACTTGCCGAGGCCGTGTCCCCCGTGGGGTTCGGGCCCTATGATCCCGTCTACTATTGCTACTTCAGCTCCCGCACCTCACCTACCCGAGTTGCATACTCCCGAGCCAGACTCGTCTACTGATTCTACAACGCCTCCCAGGCGAACCGTTACTACTCGACGTGGTGCACGCACGCAAGTGTTGGAGCGGGGCCACACTATGCGGCTCCGACACATGACAAAGGGCACTGGTGAGCAGTTCCATGCCCTTGTCACCACTTCAGATCCCACTTGCTACTCCCAGGCGGTTGTGCACCCGGAGTGGCGGGATGCTATGGACCAGGAGTTTAATGCACTTTTGCATAACAGCACTTGGAATCTCGTGCCTCCTACACCGGGTATGAATTTGATAGGGTGCAAATGGGTCTACCGCACCAAGCGTAAGCCTGATGGCACGGTTGACAGGTATAAAGCTCGCTTGGTCGCAAAGGGGTTTAATCAAGTCGCCGGCGAGGATTTCTTCGACACGTTTAGCCCCGTGGTTAAACCGACTACAGTCCGCCTGCTATTATCTCTAGCAGTCTCTCATGGATGGACGCTGCGACAGCTAGACGTCCATAATGCTTTTCTAAATGGCCACTTAGCCGAAACAGTATACATGCGGCAACCACCGGGGTATGAAGATCCGACACATCCTGATCATGTGTGTCATTTACAGCGTTCTCTTTACGGGTTGAAACAGGCACCCAGAGCGTGGTTCAAGAGGCTACACGATTTTTTACTCACTGCAGGGTTTTCGGCCTCCAAGACTGACGTCTCACTATTTCATTACTCCAGCCAGAAGTCTCGAGTGTTTCTCCTTGTGTATGTTGATGACATCATTATGATGGGCAACGACGACGGACTGGTTAACTCCCTACTGCAGCGTCTATCGACCACGTTCAAAATCCGAGACTTGGGTACTCCCAGTTTCTTTCTGGGGATCGAGACGCTTTCTATTCCTGATGGTCTACTTCTGTCTCAACGTCGGTATATGGAAGACATTCTTCAAAGGGCCGGGATGACCGACTGCAAACCTCTGACTACTCCGGCAGCAGTCACGCAAACTGTCTCTCCAACGACTATACTGTTTGAGAATCCCACTCAGTACCGTCGGCTTGCTGGGGCACTACAGTATCTCACTATCACACGGCCCGATCTATCCTATGCGGTTAACCGCCTGTGTCAGTTCATGCATGCGCCGACTGAGGAACACTGGGGCCTGCTCAAGCGTATTCTGCGATATGTGAAAGCCACGCTCAGCTACGGGCTGCAATTGGTGAAGTCCGCTTCTTTGGACATTCATGCCTACTCTGATTCCGACTGGGCCGGGTGTCCGAACGATCGAAAGTCTACAAGTGGGTATGCTGTTTTTCTGGGCTCTAACCTGATCTCCTGGGTATCACGCAAGCAACGAACGGTCGCGCGCTCGTCGACAGAAGCAGAGTACAAAGGATTGGCGGATGCGGCTGCAGAAGTTTCTTGGGTCATATCACTTCTTCGTGAGCTTGGGCTACACTCTGGGGCTCCACCGACTCTCTGGTGTGATAACCTTGGTGCGACGTATCTTGCAGCGAATCCGGTCTTCCACGCTCGCACAAAGCACGTCGAAATCGATTTCTATTTTGTTCGAGACAAAGTCGCGTCAGGGGAGTTCTTAGTCAACTTCGTCTCTACAAAGGATCAGCTCGCCGACATCTTCACCAAACCGCTACCGGCTGCTCGCTTCTCCGCCTTGAGGGTCAAGCTTAATGTGGTTCCAGACACACCTTGCGCTTGAGGGGGAGTGTTAGTCATATTATATTTTGTCACATTATGTTATGTTATATATGTTGTTACCTAGTCTATAGTATTGACCAGGTTGTTAGCCTATTGTATAGGGCTAGGTTTAGTTAGGCTGTTAGCGTTACTTCTGTATGTTTATATGGATGTATTGGATGAGAGAGAATCAATCAACAACTCATTATTGCTAGCTCTTGATGTATTGTTTAAGGCTTGTACTGTGTACCATATATGGAGATATAGAAATCTGATTATCCATGATGAGGAATGGCAAAGGCTTCCTCTTGATGGTCTTGTGAGGGTCATTGCTAGCTCTTGATGTATTGTTTAAGGTAATCTTTTCACTCTCTGCGTAGTCATCGGAACCTCGCATGCAGGTAAAGACCTTAATTTCTGTCTGATTAAGTAAGGTTGTCTACTTAAGAGCAATCACATTTGTAGTTTTTTGAGAGGTTTTTGCATAATAAAAATTAAGGGGAGGTTTGCTTCCCCTTAATTGTTAAAAATTATTTTAAAATGTCGACTCACCATCCACGTACCTAAGCAGACAACCTGATGAAATGGATGGTAACATGCTATTAGGTGAAATTTCAAACACTTGAAGTGTTCAGTAGCCTAATTACAATTTTTGGATTCAGTGGCCTAATTGCACTTTCATGTTACGTTCAGCGGTTAATTTGCACCTTATTCCTAGGCTCTTTAATAATTATAGAATTGTTATTAAAGATGATTGGCTTTGGCTTGAGACAATCATTGAATCATGCACAATAACAACAAACTTCATTCTAATGAAGGTAATCATCGTGGCTATGTTTTAACTTCGAATTAATTATATTTTTGTCATAAATTTATAGGTGTTAATTCACTTTTATTCCTTTTTATCATAACATTCACTTTTGATTGTAATATTATTATTGTGGCATGATCATTTTTGGTCAATCATCGACAAAATATTTTAAATATCGTTAAATACAAGTACATTTTGGTCTTTAATTATGAATTTTATAAAAATAAAAATAAAAAATATAGCAGGTCAATATAATTTGTATTAAAAAATCAAAATATATTTGTATTTAACGACATTTCAACGATTTTATAGACGAATAACTAAAAATATCATGTCACGATAATACTATAACCAAATAAAAATATTCTAATGAAAAAGGACTAAATATTAACGGTCACCTATAAATACAAAAAATGGGGTTTTAACTTTTTAAACTTTTAATCAGACTTTGAAGAGCAATAATGACTGCGCAAAGCGAAGATTTGAAATTAAAATGCAACAGTACTTTCAGTTGCGGGGATAGCTCAGTTGGGAGAGCGTCAGACTGAAGATCTGAAGGTCACGTGTTCGATCCACGTTCACCGCAATTGAGTTTCTATTGCTATTCAATGTAAAGCATATAAATATCTTTATATGCATTTTAACAGAAGACGTAGACAATTTATTCGTTGCAAAAATAAGAAAGATGGAGAAAGGAGAATACATCAGTAAGAAAAAAAATCCTAATTTACCAAAATTCAACTCCTAATAAAATCAAATGTAAAACTGAATCTTTCAGTTTATTTATTCGTTGCAAAAATAAGAAAGATCAGTTTATTTATTCGTTGCAAAAATAAGAAAGATGGAGAAAGGAGAATACATCAGTAAGAAAAAAAATCCTAATTTACCAAAATTCAACTCCTAATAAAATCAAACTTACCCTAAAAGAATGTAGATATTTAGTGACAATTCGTTTGCGACACTTTCACAAATAATACGCTTTTTTGTGATCAAAAAAATAATTCAACACTATTGTGTAGGATAATTATGATAATATTATTTTGGCCACGGATATATGATAATTGTGACAAGTAAGTATTTGTTACGAATAAATTGTCACTATTACTAGAATAATAGTGTCGTAACATACATTGTCACTATATGTTGTCACTAAATGTATGTGCATTTTGACGGGAACGAATGCAATTGTGACAAAATATAATGTGGACAAATTTTTGTAACAAATAGTTGTTGGTCACTCTTGTTTGTAATATTTGTGACAATTGTTTTTTGTCAATAAAAATACAATTGGGTAGTACCATTAGAATTTAGAAATGAGAAACAATTGTGAGAAAAAATAGTGTTGTCACTAATATTGTCATTTTTTGTGATGAAATTGTTACAAATATTTGTGACGCTCTATAATTCCGTAACAAAAATTACTAAATTGTGACAATAATTGTTTTGATTTCAAATTTTGTCACTAATTTATGATAATTGTGATGAGTAATTAATTGTTAATTACTTTGTCATTATAATTAAATAGATGAATATTGTGTGAAGTTATGTTATAATCAATGTTTGCCAGTAAAATTGCATTCAAGTTGGTGTCATTTAATTTGGTGTGAACTAAGTATTAAATATTGTGGTCACTTAAAATTCAACTAGTTAGTGTCTCTTAAAATGACTGTAATTGTGAAAATACATTTTATAATCACTCATTTTTAAACATTCTTATGTGACAAATAAGTATCACTATCACTTATCTTACTAATTTGTCATATCAATAATTTTTGGAAAAAAAAAATATGTTTAGTACAAGCAATATATTTAAAAAAGATTTATTAAAATTAACCATTAAAACTCAAAATATGAAAAGTAAAGAATTCATACGTTATAAATAAAAATTCATATAATACTCAATTATCATCATCATCATCGTCATCATCACCAGCTTCCTCATCTTCAGTTGTTGAATTGGTATCTCATCATCATCATCATCATCATCATCATCATTAATAAAAGCATCTCCATCACCATCAATTGCATCTGCTTCGATACTCATGGTATTAATATTTGATAAGGTTACTTCAACAGTTGCAGGATCCAAATCAGGCCTATGCAGTACCGTAACGTTATTATTGTCTTCCAAAGTAGAACCTTGAATGGTAAAGCCAAAATTTTGATTTTCTTGACATGGTTTATCTCCTGGACTCCTACATCATCATCAAGGAGGTCGTAGAAATCACGAGGCTTTGTCTTGACAACAACTTGCTAATTAGACTCCTTAATATCGCTTACATAATAAACCTGATCAGCTTGAGAAGCTAAAACATATGGTTCATCAGTTTGCAACTTTTGGGTAATATTGACCATAGGAAATCCAAATTTGTCAACTTTGAATCAAGTTTTATGATAAATATCCCACAAGTCTGTCTTAAATAAAATAACATTATTTCCTCCCTAGTAATTTAACTGTATGATATCTGTTAATACACCAAAATAAAAGTTACCTGTATCTACATCACCTTTTACAAGAATTTCACTATTTTGCGATTTTAGTTGCAAATCCATGTCTTTTGTATTAAACCTCCAGCCGTTGATAAGTACATATGCTTTTATATCGATAAATACGTCTGTCTGGCCCATAAGCTAAATGCAACAATTGATCTGTGGCTATTACACTTCCTTCATTGTGTAATTCATTGACCTATCATGAATAATAGTTAATAAAATTTTAAATTAAGTTTGTCGAAATTAAAGAATTATATCTACAAATAGAATTATTACTACTACAGAAAACACTTTTAACGTCCGTTTTTTTACATACAAAATCGGTTATTTTTCGACGTTGTTCTAGCCGACGTAGTAAATAAATGATACGACGTCGGTTTTACACCGTATGTATTTAAAAAAAAAAATAGGATACAACATCGGTTTTTAAAAAGAACCAACGTCGTATCCCTTTTTAATTTTTTAATTAAAAGATACGAAAAACCGTGGTGCGTTTTACTACCTATGTTGGTACATTTAACTGTATTGTGGAATGGTGTGTTTTAATCCATCCACTGGTGCATTTACATACATAGAATGGTGTGTAACTGTGTTGTGGAATGATGTGTTTTAATTTGTCCTGTGGTGCATTTTAATGTGTAGAATAATGTGTATTTTAATTTATGTTTTCTAATAAGCGTAATAGTGCATGTTTATAATCTGGGATGCGGATTTTCACAATAAGTAGAATTGTGCATTTTAATACGTAGAATGGTGCATATTTTAGCACATGTTTTCTAATATGTGTAATAGTGCATGTTTATAATCTGACATAAAGCACGTTAGGGTGCATTTTAATACGTAGAATAATGCGTTTTATTACGTATGTTGATGCATTTTAAGTAAATAAGTGTATTTGGTTATAATGTGGAATTGTGTGTTTTATCTATCCTCTAGTGCATTTTAGTATGTAAAATGGTGTGTATTTTAACAATATATATTAAGCGTTGATTTGCTGACTTGCTGTAATCTAATGGCTGCAAAATAATCGCACAACCGCAGCTAAGGTGTGTTACTTGTGTTGTTCCTTTATTCTTTATTTCCAATTTCACCTTCATAGTTTTTCTTTTAAACTTTATTTTGACATTAGTAATTAATTGGAATAAAAATTCGTTAGTGGTATAATTGACATTAAATGCTTTTCTTTGGTGCTATATGTGTTGTACAATTATGATTTCTTACCAATTTTATCCTCAATATTTTTTCTTTTGCCAATCTTACCGTACTATGTAAAATACAACTCATGCATACATTTGTGTATATGTAGTTTCTATAAATATAGTTTAATTTAATATTAATTTTACTCTTTTAATATAATTTTCTTATTTGAAAATTTAAAGTCTACTTATTTTAACTTTTTCTTTTTTAAAAAATTTAAAAATTCACTTTTTAAAGTGTTTTGTTTTCATTTCGTATCTTATTTGATGTAAAATATATGCATAATTGGCTTATTATCAACAAAATATTTCAATTCGATTTATTATGTTACTATATTAAAATCTAATTATAATAGAACAAATTATAAGAAAAACTAATTATATTTGCGAAAAGTTAAATCTAATTTTTTTTTTGAAAACTAATACCGACTTTGTTCAATGTATTTTAAAAAAAAAAATTTATGCCAGATAATAATATTTCTTATCATCGAAAAATTAAAATTTCATTTTCAAATATCTATAAGATTTATGTGTTTCTTTATTTATTTCTATCATTTAATTTTACTAACTTTTTTGTTATTCATTGAACATTATTTAATCACACATATATGCATATTTACAACTTATATATATATATATATATATATATACAGTGGCGGAGCCAGGATTTAAGTTGAGCGGGGGCGAATAAGCAAAGATAAAATGAATTCAAAATTGTTCAAATAAAAAAAATATCAAATACGAATAAGATTGTTCAAATACAAAATACATTATAAATTACAATACAAGATTTATGATGAACTACAGATAATATTTTCTACACTCTTTCATATATTGAAATCGGTGTAGAATTGCTTCATTTGAAAAAAAAATGAAACACTAGAGACCGAGTCATAAATATTGTTAAATAGAAATAAAAAACTAAAATACATCAAGATAAAAAAAATATTTAAAACAAAATATAAAATATAATTAATTAGATAAAATAGTTTGAATGAAAAACATATTATAAATCATTCATCTTACTATTAATATTAAAAAATAAAGAATAAAAATAAAAAAAGAGAAAAAATCACAATGTTACAATAAAACAGAATTAGACTTAAAATTTTTGAAAACAAAATTTAGGCCATATAAGGTTCGAACAGTAGACCATTTAGTCTACAATGGCGAAATCCTACCATCTAAGCCAAATTAACTTATGTTTAAGTTTTGGTATAATTAGTATATATACTATATGTGGGGTGGGGGAGTGGGGGCAGCTGCCCCCACTGCCCCCATTGTGGCTCCGCCAGTGTATATATATATATATATATATATATATATATATATATATATTGTTTAGCAATATTTTAATATTGAGTATAAATTTTTGTGCGTTGCATGTACAAAATGTGAATAAATTATGATAAAAGCGAATAATAATATTATTAGATGGATGGATGCCAATGTGATCCAAACAATCCTTCCATATGAGTCCAGGAGTTAAGCTTAGTCAGATATTCAGCTTCTTACTAAATTTCAAATGGATAAAGGTAGTCATAATTAATTAATTAATGTGATACGAAAAATATTCATAATTAATTAATTAATTAATGTGATAGGAAAAGTAGTCAATATATCCAGCTTGGCTCTCTAATTAATTATTATCATATTTCTTGTCTTGTCTTGTAGTAGCATTTGTATGCTATAAATGAGAGGGCTAACAACTCCCCAAAGTCATCAAAGAACAAAGAAACATGGCACTCAACAAACTTGTGATCCTCCTGCCTTTTCTTCTTGTGTGCGGTAAGCCCTTTTATCTCAAACTTCCCTTTTTTTTTTTTTTTTTAATCTCTAACACATTTTAATCACTAAAGTTTTCTGATGACCATTTATTGACAATCTGTCTTACCCAACACATTTAGTTGGTGTTCGGAGATATGGATGAACATGTTTTTGAATACCCAATCTGAATTGGTAGATAAATTATGGACTTTGATGTTTCAGTGATCGAAATTTGAGATTTTCTACTTGTGAATTATTGGTTTTTGGAGTATAACTTTACTTGATTTTGTGGATAATAGGAATTGTTTTGATTAGGGTGGATGGGCGCTATGATGGCAAAGTGTGCGCCCAAGTCTGCGAGCAACGAGTGGCCACGATGAAGTGCCCACCAGGAAACAAGCCAACTCGTCCATCGTGTGTCAACTGTTGCACTGCCAAAATCGGCTGCAAACTCTATAGATCTGATGGATCTCTGCTCTGTACTGGAACTTAGGCCCATTTACTTCAAGAAATTGATCTCTTGTTCAGTTAATAAAAACCATATTATTATGGACTCTTGAATTGATTATAATTTATCTACCAGAAGTACTTCGTAACATATTGACGGAGAAATTCTTGCCCCAAAAGATTGAATTCCCGACCCTCAAGGGCCCCCCTAATGCCGGTGCGTAAATCTGTCCACTTTAGACATAATTAATTCTCACCACTGTTGCTGCCGAATTTCAAACTTTGATCTCTTACATCAAATATTGTGTACTGAACCAGTGAGCTAAACCCGTACGAACATATTGTCTAGGAAATTTTTGTATAACACATTGGTTGATAATGGATTAAGTTAAATGAATCAAAATTTTTCGCCAAACAGAATAATATATAAATCGTATTTGATAAAAATTTTGATCTCGCTAACTTTAACCTTAATAATTACTTGTAGAAAGAAAGGAACATCTTATATAACAACAGTTGATTGGCGCGTTAAGAAGGATTTTTGTTTCGTGCTTTAACTATATTATTATTATATACTTGATTTTCAACCATTTAAAGAGTACTTAGTCTCTTATCATTTAGTTTAAATTGTAATAGTATATTACTCTCATTGTACGGAACAATATAAAATAATTAAGGAGATACATGATGACAAATAGACAGTACACATACTATATATATATACAAATACAATGTTAAACGGTCAATAGGTTGTCCACACACACGGTCCAAAAACGACGTCATTATAGTATCTGTATGAAAAATAACATGATGCCATCAAATCACAAAGTATTTGGCATATAAAATATTTTACTAATTAAATAATTTGGAATGAAGTTTCAATGATTTATAAGCTATTTTAAAATTATGGATAAAAAATTGTGAGATATTTTGAGATTCAACAATTCATTTAGTTTAGATAGATACACCATATGGAGGAAAAATTAATGTTTCTAATGGAAATTAAACTTCAGACAAATTCTATATGCATGTGATTCCAAAATAAAGCAACATGATATTGTAATAGGGTAAGTTGTATTAAAAAAAAAAAAAAACTATAAACAATTGTATGTTGTTGTTTCAAGGGTTATTAAGTTGTAACTTGTAACAGTTTGGAAACTTTTGTATTGTTCAATTCAGTAATAAATGTTGTATATAAGAAGTTTCAATTTTTTTTTTAAATTTTTTAAATTGTATTTTTGTAATAGTTTGTTATGAATAGTATTATAAATCTTATATTATATATTTTAACATTTAAAAAAATATATATGAGAATGTAATTTATATGATAAATTTTGTATATCAGTTGATTAAATTATTCACTAAATATAACTTATAATGAGTATAATAATGTAATTTATGTAATAAATTTTGTATATCGCTTGATTAAATTATTCATTCAATATAACTTGTAATGAGTAGAATAATCTTTATATATTCATCATTAATTATTCATGAATGTAACTTTATAGTTAGTACATACATATTTTAAATTAACTAAATAACATTATATTACTTCAAATAATAATACAAAATTTAACTTAAAAATCTGTAATGTAACATTGTCTATATATTTGACTCAATTAAATTGCATGAGATATTATATTGTTAGGTAAGACGATGGTAGAGAGAGTTAAAGACGTTGGGAAGTTCAACTACTTTGGTTGTGGGGATCAGTCTTTGGTCAACTCTGATTGAATTGGTAGCTATAACCACAAAGGTGCATCCCCTGTCAGACACGTGGCCACCAAATGTCGCCCCCTTTCAATCACACTTGAATGTTTTTTTTTTTCTTCGAGCTAGTTATCAGTTTGTCACGATGATACATATATTTTTTTACTTTTTATTTATTGATTTTTAAAAATAAAATTAGGAGATGCGATCAATTTTATCACATTGGAATACATTTTTTTATTTTCCCTTATTTAATAACATATTGTTCTTTTTTGTTTGAGTCACACTTGTGTGAGACCGTCTCACGGATTCTTATTTGTGAGACGAGTCGAGTCGGGTTGAATCAACATGCAAATGTCATACTTATATGCACAAATGTCATACTTATATGCTCAAATGTAATACTAATTAGGAATAAAACTTTTGTCACTTATAAGGCAAAATGTAATACTTTTAAAAAAAAATGTATAGTAATAATTTTGCATTTTGATGTAAAAGTATCATATTTTCCATCAAAAGTATTACATTTTTCATAATAAGTAATGTTCCCCTTACTTATAAGGAAAAATATAATACTTTTGAGGAAAAATATAATACTTTTAAATCGAAATGTAAAAATATTACATTTTCCTTTAAAAGTATTACATTTACCATTATAAGTAACACAAATTTTATTCTTGATTAGTATTACATTTGAGCATATAAGTATGACATTTGTGCGTATAAGTATCACTTTTTTTTTTCTTTTTCACATTGACACGA
>CP025654.1:6021910-6176493 GCA_003576665.1 Ipomoea trifida
TATGTTAAATTAAGTAGTCGGTTACAAAGGTTACAATAATGAATTTATTTCAGACGTTAACGCCATTGTTTAATGCTATTTATTTCTTCTTGTATTGTAAATAACTTTGGCGTTGGGCATATTTAGCTAGTGGCTTTTACTTGAAAAACTCTGTTTTGTTTTTCCCCTTCATATCTCAACTCTTTTTTTTTTTTTTTTTTTTTATGAAAACATTGTCAACACTTCCGAAAAAAGTCGAAGTGCCCATGACTATGAGTTAATCATAAGAACTAATTACATTATTTAATTAGAACATGATTTTATTTGGAAGATTAAAATGAATAGCATATATTGAAACATCGAATAAGGGGGTTGAATTTGGTTTTAAGAATTGTAAATGGGGTGAGTTCAAATAAATAAAAGATTATTTGAGCATGGTTGATTAAGGGTCCATTCGGAAATTCGAAAATGTTTTTCGATTTTTTTTGTGTGGATATTTTTGTATTTGGGTATTCAAAAAAAAATTAAATTAAAGAAAAATATTTATTCTAGTCTACAGAAAAAATGTCCAATTTGACGGAAAGCATCTTCCTAAATTTTAGTCGTAAAAAATTTGCTGGATTTTTTATTTTCTCGTCTTTATCGTCTCTCTCATCTCTCTTCAAGCTAGTTTCCGAATTATTATTACCACCACCACCATACCGAAAAAAGATAATTTCTGACCTTCATCCTGACACCAAGAAATTAAAACATTTTCCGAAAATGAGTCATTTTCTGTAAATCATTTTTCGGAAAATATTTTTCAAGTTTTCAAATGGACCATTAATTTTCAGAACATTCAAACTAAATGGATGTTTGATAATTGATAGCTGGTTAGTTTAGTTGATAGTTGATAAGTGATAACTGATTGAGTTAGCTATTTTGACCAACTTATAGTATTAGTTGGTTATTAAATTAATTATTTACTCTTAACTGATTATATGTAATTAAAATGATCTGTAATGGTATAAGTATATTGTACCATGCTATTTACTTAACCCTTAAATTACTTTTACATTTTATTTTTATTATTATTGTTGTTATTAATTGTTTTTAACTAATTTTTATTATTAATATATTATAATTATCAAAAAAATACTATATAGTTAATAACAATGCAAGATTAAAAATATAAATTCAAACAAAAATATAATAAACATAAATTGTTAATAATAATAATAATTTAACATAACAGTGAACACAATTTTATATTTACACATGCGCGTGTATAAAGTATCTTGAGCCAAGAGTCAATTAACGCGTCGGGTTCTAGGTGAGGCTCTGATGACATTAAAAATGTAAATTTGAATAAAAATTTAATAAATATAAATACGTCAATAACCAACAACTATTAATGGCAAATTAGACTTTTAAACCGAAAATGCAATTAATTGATATCAATAAACTACTCAAATTAGCTTTTTCTTTTCACCTTATTGGCATCAATAAGACAAGCCCAAAAAGTTGTTTACCAAACATTCATTTTAGCTAATTGACTTGGTCAAACGGCTAAAGTTGATCAAACAAGTCAAACTTTGACTGATAAAGCATTACCAAAGCACTCCCAAAATCATTTTAAAATCTAGATTTAAACATTGTATTCAAATTTGATTCATTTAATATTTAGTATATTGTTGTCTGAATTTAATTTCACCTCACGCGCGCGCTCTAACTATAGCATATTATTGATTTATCCCCTCGACTATTCAAGTGACCACACGATATACTCATCATTGCAAAAGTAACCACCCGCACCCGCTGTCAACTTTACCATTTACTAGGGGTCAAAACGGGGCAATGTTGTTATTTTTTATAAATACACCCTCATACTATTTATAGAGAGATGACGACCTAAGCAATCTATGATGCATTGGCAATGTTGTCATTTTTTATAAATACACCCTCATACTATTTATAGAGAGAATGACGACCTAAGCAATCTATGATGCATTTAATGTTGATTTGTTCTCCAAGCATGCTGGAATTTGTCGTTACTCGGTGACCCCACAACAAGATAAAATGCAACAAAAACACAAATATTAAGGTGATATTTTAAAAAATCCTATATATAAAAAAGCCAGATGTTTTTGGCCAAAATATTTGGCTCCAATTCCCGCTCAAAACCTGCGACGTCGTTTTAGTCCTAGCATATTCGGTTCTACGTTGTGTTTAATGTTATTTACATTTAGACTGATGAGACTCTTCATTTGGATAATTGTTTTGTTTAAAAGGTCGTGTCCATTACTTATCCGAACGTGAGTATTAATGAAGATACTTTCAATCGACAGCCATACAACTTCTTAGATATCTAAACGTCGGAATTACTGGTTTTAATTCATTAAGATACATTAATAGGACTCTAAATCATGGCCTATAAAAGGATAATAATTTCAGTACAGGTATGCCACTACAATCCTATATAAATACAAACACGTTCACCAGAGAATATTTAGGATACAAAACGCCACCGATGTATATCTTGGCCACTGAGATATCACCAATGAGAACAACGTGTGCATTGAAGGTTAGATGTATTCGAACTTATGAAGTGAGGAAACGTAAGTCCAGTGAAGTTGTGAAATGTCGAGAATGTGTCTTCCATGATAGCGAGGTAATTGTCTAACCTGAAAAATGCATTATGATTATCAAGTTTTATATGAAAAGTGTTCATATACAGCACATTCAAATGATAACATTGTAACTTTTGACTTCTTCTCATTGTAGGGTTATATTTTACATGCTCACATCTCACGCGAGCATGTTGTTAAATTTCAAAACCAGTTCGTTGAAGGCAAAGTTTATTGGCTAAAAAACTTTCTTGTGGTTACTAATTTTTATACTTATAAGACGAGCCCAAACAAATTTATGGTCAAGTATAATTACTCTACAATTGTGAAACTGTACAAGAATTTAAATTTTCCTAGGCATATGTTTCGTTTGAGAAGTTTTAAATCTTTGAAAGCATGTGAGCAAATTGGTAAATAATCATACTCTATTGTAATCATATAGACATATAGTACACTATTTATTTGCTCCAATCGAATATATCTTTTTTTTTTTAGATGTGATTGGAAGGATATTGAGATTTATTCTCCTATAGAAAGGATTGTATGTGGAAGACCTTCACGGTTGAGGTAAATTATGCTGTGTTCTTTCAATTGTTATTTTTTTTAATCCTAGGATGTCTTTTTCGTTTTACAAGTCTATTCTGTTTTTAAATCTTCAGTGGTGATGAAATGAAATGCACAGTATGGGATGATCATGTGGATAAGGTTGACTCTTGGTACAAAAAAAGTTGCAATGTTCATGTCATAATCTTGATGCAATTTTGTAGGGTCAGAAGTTGTTACAATAGTAAATACACAAAACAGATTATATTTCTAATATTTTTTTTTTTACAAAACAGACTACATTCTTCAATAATGTTTTTTTATTATATTTTTGTTATTTTCAAAAGCTGGGGAAACTAAAATTTCAATTGTATGTTATGTATGCATGTATATATGTAGTTCCTTGTGTATGAGTATTTGGATTGATTGACTTCTATGCTTATCTCTTGAATTGTTGAGGTTTATGTTCTTGTCTTGAATAAATGGTCATAGAGTTCCTTGCCTTGTGGTATTTTGGAGTTGTTCATATGACACTGCATTCTATTGATGAGTATTTGGTTTGAATCTTATTTAGCTTGCTGAGTTTGAGTCTCTTGAGATCTAATTGATGATTGTTTCATTGGCATATATCTATAGGTGTTGCGTGAAAACCTATTTTGATTATCTATGTATACTATTGTATCTTTATGAATGAGAGTGAGGTTTTACTTAGCGTTCTTTGCTAATTATTCTAAAATGTTTTTAGGTAGGGAGTAAGACCAGTTCGTGATCGCGATAGTACTTCTTAGTCCTGCCCCTCTTTTAAGTTTAGCATTTACTTTTTGCTATAGACTTATGGGCTTGTGTGCCTTTTTTTTTTTTTTTTTTTTTTTTTTTTTTTGGATTTCAGTGGATGTAATAATTGATTACTTTGGTTAGACATTGATGATCTAGAGATTTGTATGGATTTGTAGATTGTCTTAGTATCTAGGCTATGTTTGGGCTTAGATGTGGCATAACCTCCTCAACTGAGATGTTTTTGCTTTCACTATCTTTTATTAGTATTTGAGTATTTCCAGCTATTTTTTATCTTTATTTTGGTCTAGAGTTGGGGGTGTTACAACCACCTGGTCGGGTAGGTTGTGGCTTGGTTAGGCGGGGTGTCACTTATTCGAGAGGGGTACTATTTGGCCAAGAGAGAGGTGTTTCTTGGCTAAAGGGGTGTTGTTTGGCTAAGTGAGGTACAAATTAAAACCACCTCACAACCCCTTCCTCACCTTTGCACTTTGAGACTGAATTTTGTGCATCTTCGCATAGATTCCAATCGTCGTCTAGACTCTAGAGGTCCACTTTTTAAGTCAAATCAGCTTTAGACCGAGATCTAATTCCTCTATCGGGTTATATTATATAGGGAAAAATGTCAAATAAGCCCTCAAACAAGCCCTCGGACTTTAGCTGAAAAGTCAATTAGCCCCCTTAACTTTTTAAATGTGCAATTACACCCATCCATCAACAATTCATTTTGATGCAATTAAGCCCAAAAATCGGTTAATGACATGCTATCACATGTCATTAGGGATCCGACCATCTTCTAGTAAATTTTTAGGCAAAAAATTGATGACGAACGGTCGCCAGTCAATGAGTGGGTCACCTTCTCATTGGGAGAAGGCAACCACTGGTTCGCCTTCTTCTAGCCTTCTCCCAATGGCTTCTCTGGCAAGAAAGAGACCCAGATATTGGTCGCGGTCGCAGTCGCTTTCCTGCTGGAGAAGGCGACCCACTCATTCTCCGTGACCGGTGACCGTTTGCTTGTTGTCGGTCACTTTTTTGTCTGAAATTTCATAGGAGAATGTCCGGATCCCTAATGACTTGTGATAGCAGGTAATTAACTAGTTTTTGGGCTTACTTGTATCAAAATGAATTGTTGATGGGTATAATCGCACCTTTAAAAAGTTGAAGGGGGCTAATTGACTATTCTGCTAAAGTTTGAGGTCATATTTGACCATTTTTCTTATTATATAATATTATTATATATATAATGAATTATTTAAATATTGATTAGGTTATTTTATATATTATAACCAAACTTTAATAATCATGAATAAGAAAGAAAGAATCTTGGCATGAGGTAGTAGCATGCATGTGCAGATATGTAATGGAGTACAGTTTTAGTCAAACGCGACATTTAATTTGGTTCCGCCACCGTGGCTTAGCTTTCTTTTGCCATTTGCTTCCAGAATGCATTACGGTTGGTTGGTTATCTTTCCTTTGCCGTGAGTGAGACCATACTTTCTATAGTGGTTTTCAACGCTTTACACTCCATAGATCATGTCAATGGTTTTGGTGATATGGGAAGTACTTAATTGCTTATTACTTTTGTCAACTTTGGCACTCCCCATGCATTAATTAGTTGGGTGGTTGACCAATTTGCTGCTTCTTACACGTTTTCAATGATAACTAATACCATCCACAATAGGTATATATTTTGAGGAGCTTTTGTTAGATTACAAGGAAAGAGGAGTCAATGATCTTGTGGTCTAGTGACACACGATTGTACCCTCATGTAGAAGGGGGCGGATTTGAGTATTAGTGGAGACGATGCTGATTTCTTGTGCTTCAGTAGGTTGAGAAAGTAGTGACAGATACTACATTGTAACAAAGTCAGTAGTACTCAAAAACCACCCCTAAATCTCTAATGGGATGCTATAACATCTCTACTTTAGTGGAATTTGCCTCATTTCATAAAGGAGTCTAGCACTCTAGCTAGCTAGCACCTCTCTTCTTCAAGTCTATCTTCTCTATATAATTTTGTGATAATTTGGATTGGCATATCACATATGTATCATTCTCATTCTGAATCAATATTATTAGTGGTCTTAGCTATTTCAAGAAATATATGTATCCATGATCACTTATGAGTGCTGCTTCACTTCTTTATAAATTTGGGTTTAATGCATCTTTTACTATGTTTATCAATCATGTTAAAGGAAAATAAAATTTATGTAAAATTATTGTGAAGTGTGTGAGATGAAGTTGTACAATAAAAAATAGAGATTTCATTTTGTTGATAATGTGAGTTAGATATGACTTTGTTTATTTTTGGGATGAATAAAATGAATGATGGACTCTTAGTCCTTGGATAAATTCAGAACAAGCTCAAGCTCGACCTTATGTATTTGTTTTGAGAATGTTTATCACATTAAATCTGTTTATGATAGTCATAATTGTGTAGTAATTTTTTAATTATTTATTCACTATATAAAGTAATTAAATGCAACTTTCTTTATTTTTGACGGGCTTTCAAATTAAAGTAAAAAGAGACAATGATACATTCTTATTTAAAAACAAATTTGAATGAAAATTCAAATTGAGTTAATTCTTTCAACACATTTCATGAATATTGCAGTTCATTGGCCAAGTGGCATATAGTGACTTTATCAAATGGAAGGTCATGAGATCAAGGCTCAGTTGAGGAGCGTATTCGTTTGTTTCTTTAGTTTGGGATAATATGATTACATTCTGTGTAAGATATACATGTTTTTCTTTTATAAGCTAAGTCTTGTTTAACAATTAGATATTAGTAATTAATTAGTAGATTGTATTTGTAGTTAGTTGTTAGCTAATTTGTTAGTTAGTTTGGCCAACAAGTACTATTAGTTGTTTGTGGAGAAGTGTATAAACAATTAAATTGTTTATTTTAATTGATAATATGTAAAATGACTTTTAAGAATAATAATATATTAATTATTAATGATTACATATAAATAAAAATATTTTAATAATTATTCTTTATAATAAAAAAAATTAAAAACTCCATTGCATAAACAAACACATAAAATTTAAAATTTAAAATTTAAAATAAAATAAAAATATGTGGGTTAAAATAAAAAGTTTAAAAAATGAGGAGAAGAGAGGGATCGGAGTTAAAAGAATTTGATACTTTTTCTCAAAAAGTCAAATTGAAACGTTGTTTTAAATAACTTTTTCAAAATCGAATTTTTGGGTCTAGAATAATGCTTATCATAAAAGCTATTTACGAATACTCAAATAGTCATATTATCAAACAATTAAAGTCAATCAAAAAGTTAAATGATATGTGAAAATGTCATTTACAAGCTAGACAACGAATACAAGAAACTTGTTATGTTGCCACTCATTACTTGGCTCGTTTTGGTTTAACCGCAATGTGGTGCAGCTCTCTTGCAATTATAGGAAAGTATGTATCGATTATTAGTATCGTTAAGCCCCTATAGCTCAGTGGTAGAGCGTCAGTCTTGTAAACTGAAGGTCTGTAGTTCGATCCTGCATGGGGGCAAGCGGTTTTTTTGTTTTCCTTTTCTTAAAAATTATTTTAAGATCTTATCAGTTCTATGTTTATCCAAAATGGGCTGTTTGTTGATGCAGTGGATGAGGCCTGATGGCCCGCATAACCTCAGTCCATAAACTTGAACAGAAAAGAAAGATGTAACTAAAAAGAAATAAGTAACTATGGCATTTACTAGTATGGCAAATTATACAATGGATCAAAGTTCACCTTACATTGTTTATAGATAGATTGTTAACAAATCGAACATGAACGAACGAAGGTTGTTTGTGTTCGTTCTGAAATGTTTGTGTTTGTTTGTTAAGTTTTTTAAAATATTGTTCATGTTCATTTGTTAAGTGTTTATGAATTAGAATAATGAAAGTTTTGAAGATAATGTATTTTATGAGTTAAAAAATGTACTTCATGCGTTAGAATAATGTATTTTATGAGTTAAAATAATATACCTTATATGTTAGAATAATATATTTTATGAGTTAAAATAATGTATTTTATACATTTTAGGATCATAATCCATGCAATAATGATTGTGTCAAATAGGTGGGTTAACTTGAAGCTTGATTTGGACCCAACTCGTTTGGGCAACTATGGGCTGACCTTGTTGCTATAAGACTTGGATTTGGGTTAATATGTCAAAGGACACAAATTTTACTGTGTGCATGTATCAAAACGGTGTCGTTTTAATTAATGAAAATAAACGGATGAAACGTCTTTCGTTCCGCGCCGTTAACTTTCAGTTTATATACACTGCAATTCCTTTTCAACACAACTGCAGTTCATTTTCGATATAACTGGGGTTTCATTCGACATTATACACTCAAATATGTGAAATTGTTATTCAGTTTCCTTTCAACGCAACTACAGTTTCTTTTATAATACACTGCAATTTCCTTTTAACTACAGTTTCATTGGGCAATATACACTCAAAAATGTGAAACTGATATTCAGTTTCATTTTATATACACTGTAATTTCCTTTCAACACAACTACAGTTTTATTTCGATATAACTACAGTTTCATTTGATAATCTAAAAATAAATGTGAGGTAGTATCTTTTGAGATGAACTGTAGTATTATTTACAGAGCTCCGTTAAAACTTGCGACAGTCGTTTCTCTTACTTAATGAAACAGTTCCGTTTTTGTTACATTGTAGACGATGGTCCATCATATAACGGCTGGTCAAAGGAGGTTTTGGTTTGCAATTACATGTGTGTAAGGGGAATTACCACTTGATTCCCCTACCAGCTTGGTGATCAACCTATACTAGGAGTTCATATAAACCGACATAAAAAAAAATTTAAAAAAAAGTTC
The DNA here is from genome assembly GCA_003576665.1 of Ipomoea trifida. Lineage (NCBI taxonomy): Eukaryota > Viridiplantae > Streptophyta > Magnoliopsida > Solanales > Convolvulaceae > Ipomoea > Ipomoea trifida. The sequence goes on from CP025654.1 coordinate 6,030,653, forward strand.
GAGTCAAGGAGTGAACAAGCGAGCTGGTAGCTCAGTTATATCCATCTAAATATCTCAAACGATCATAATGATAGCAGAGTTAATTGTGTTCAACAGATTTTGTGCTAATGTTATATCAAGGATGAGAAGATTTGACATGCGTAATTATTTCATTCGTAATCATTTGAAAATTGTAACTCTAAAATAACTAGTATAAATACTACTTTTGTAACTTGACGAGGGGAAAACAATTTGAATATGTTTTCATTATTATTAGTTTTGAGAATTTTAAGCTACTCAAAACCTTTTCTTCTTCAATATTACTATTACATTGCCTTTCATCACATTAAGTAAGCTTTAATTCAACTTACAATTTCATGTTACGATCATAGCATTCATATTTACATTAACATTGACACCATTTATGAGGATATTTAGATATAAAAAAGGAAAAAAAAAAAAAAAAAGTCCTTGTTGATTCAAATTTGAAAAGCTAAGAACATTGCTCTATTATTTCTTTCTTCATTGTTACCATTTTGAAAATCGAAGCAATCAGGCCACATTCCATTCAAATTGTTGACATGGCCTTATCATTTACTCAACAAGCAAGACCACCTAATTCCACTAGAAAAGGGCAGACAAAACACAAAACATGGAGAGTCCAATGAGCCTCCGAGGTTTAGAGTTAGTTTTACTCAGTGAATTTTACATTATATTATTGATGCTATATCAAAGAAGATGGTAGAAAACATGTATGAGAAGAGATGACAATTATAGTCATTTCATTCGTAATCATTTGAATACTGTTACTTAGCTTTAAGAGCTCCAAGTTACTCAAAGTCTTTTCTTCTTCAATAATATTGCTAATACATTACCTTTCATCCCATTATATAAGCTTTATTTCAACCTATGATTTCATATTACGATAACGTTCGTATTAACACTAACAAATTGAAACTCTAAAGCTTAAATCCCCAAAAAGTTGAGAGCGAGTAGAATATCCTTGATTTGATGCAAGCCTTTGTGGTGCACCTTAATTAATAGGTTGCTTAAATTTGGCCTTTTGACATAATCTTAGAATTGGTTCCAGAAAATGACTAGACCAAAAATTTCATATCAAAACTTGAGAGAAAAGTTAAACACATTGTTGTGGTATATTCTATATGATAGCTATTTGAACATATATATCTTGTTCTATATTATTCATATATTGATATTACACTGATCATGAAACTGAACCTAAACACAAAACTGGTGATATATATATATACACACAGTACAGGTAGATGCCAAACACAATACATGTATGTATACGTCTGCGGATAAATTAGCTACAGATGATTAAGAGGATATTTCTAAAATTCTCTATAATGAAAAAATGACAACTATCTCTAACTAACGTCACTGTGACACCTTCACGATCTAATCTTATTGAACACTTGAACTAATTTAATATTCTAATAATGTAACATCACCTTGGTAGTGGGTGGTCCTTGATTCCACCAACTTTTTGCTATGATGATGGGCAAACCATTGTTGAAATATCCGTATAGCTAGATTCAAACTTATTAATTAATAACGTATTATTACGGACAAGATACCAATTTAATCAGCAAAAATCTCTGTACAAAGAGAGACAGGGAGTAGTAGCAGTTGTAGATGCATGTATGCATATATTCTAGTATTTGGACCAAGTTGTCTTGGATAATGTTTGGTTGTGTGATGATGATGATGAATGGTGTCCCAATTAAGGTCAAAAGTTTTCTTTGTGGAAGTCAAATTTGGTGGATGTCTTGCGTGAAAAATCCAAGGCTAGTTGTCTTAGCTCTGTTGTTAGTGCTGGTGCCCCACAATAGAAAACCCCTGCAAAACACAAAGGTAAACCCACACTTAGTCATCATGATAATGTAGTTTAATATCTAATATTTTTTTTTGGGTTTTACCCAAAGGTGTCCCTCCGGCCGACAGCCAAAGGACTAATCCTCCCGTCCCAACGGTCAGCACACTTAGTGGTAGGGGACTGGCCAAATGGTTTGCTCCATTCACATGGGTGGGGATCGAACCCCCAACCTCATGCTTAAGGGACGAGGTGCTGAACCACCACGCCAACCATGTTGGTTAGTTTAATATATAATATAATTAGCTAGTCATCATAATATAATTTAATAGCTATGAGCCCTATTATTCAATCACAAGGTGTGATAGATATGAAATTGGGTCTATATATACCCCTATTATTATGTATATATATGTGTATAAACATTTTTGAAACCCTAGAAGCTATTAAGATATTTACCATAAATTTCAGTAGCGTAATACTCTAAGATAATAGTAAGTGGAGACAGCAATATGCCCCAATGAACCCTACCCCGATAGAGACTGAAAAGAATTATTTTTCACGAGGGAGATATGGTAAGACTTTAGGGATAGGGTGGGAACAAGAAATATACTCCATCCCAACCCCATTTTTGGAACTATCTAGTGTGATTTTTTTGTTTTTTATTTTTGAATATAGTTTAAGATAAGAGTAGATATATATGAAGTGCAGCTAGCTAGCATCCACTACCTATAGTGGCTGTTACTTTCAAGGAAGGCTAGCTAGGTGAGAAATGAAGAAAATGATTAAGTTGCACTCACCAACTTTGCTATCGGTGTGGTTGAGAGCGATGCGTTTGTAGACGTTACGCCAATTGGGCTTAGCGAAATGGGACTTAACGCGGGTGCCGGAAACAATGTCGACGCCGTTCTTGGCGTGGTGGAGGGACTGCAACATGGTGATAAGGGCAGACCGAGCGTCTCCCTCTTCATAAACGCTGGTGCAGTAATTATGCATCTCTATAACGCCCCTATTATCCATCTCCGCAACTTCGTTCATAATCCCCTTGAACCAGTCAAATGACCCTTGCTCCCTCGTAACCCAATAGAAGTAGGCCTTTTTGGTCTTGAAGTTCTTGGTGGCGCCGCCGTTGTTGGAAACTCCGCCGTTGCCGCTCTCCACGCCGCTCTCTTCTTCCTCCACCGCCATCATGTTGTTCACGATGTCCTTCACGATACTGATCATGGGCGTGGCTCCGATCCCCAGCCCTACCAGCAGGACCACCTCGTATTTCTTGTAGTCTTGTGCTGGTGCTCCGTATGGCCCATCAATCAACACCTTTGGAAAACTGTAGTCATCCCAATATAATTAACAACATTAGAGTTTGCCAAGCACCTTGTGCACAGATCAGGTGACAGATTCAACCAATTAACTAATTTAACTCATATGCTTTAACTAGACCGTTCGATACTTATCACTCGCTCCAATTTTAAATTCCAAGATATGGAACACTACATGTTTGTCATACATGCATCTAAAATGTATGGTGTGAAGAATTGGAAAGTGACTTACTTTGGGTTGTTCTCCCCTTGCAGGTAATCAGCTCTCAAGAGTCCACTTCTGCCGTTAGGTGGAGGCTGACAAACCTAAACATACAAACAGAGACACACTACTATGATTAACAAGACATCAACATGCTAATTTTTGCTAATTCTGTCTCATGATTGTGATTACAAATGTTGTTTGGGTACAAAATTTACCTCAGAAAAAACGGTTTTGAGTTGCCTGGTCCAATCCCCAAGGGTTCTAATGTGAACGCTGACATAGTCATCTCTGGGGGCAGAAGTAATTGAGAAAGGATGCCTGCAATGTGAACATTGGTCAGCAAAAACATTAAGGAAAATTCAAACAAGGAAGAACTAGTGGAGACAGGCCGAATGGGAAAATTAGAAATTAGTGACCAAAACAACAATGTTTTTTTACCATTCAAAGGGAGAAACTGCAGCACAGTTGACAAACATGTATTGACCACTTCTATATCTAAACCCCTGTGGCTTTGACATATGAAGAGACAAAACATTTCCAGGATAGACTGCCACCTTCAAGAAAACACAAGAAATTGTCAATAACGTCATTCTATTCTTGAAACCAATAATAATTTCTGAAATAATCAATTTACCTTAAGAATCTTGACAGGCTTAATGCTAGATCTGAATGCTCTGAGCAGTCTTTCACAAGCATAAATTACCATGGGAACAGCCAAGTACATCCATGTCTGTCATAACAGTACAACTTCATCATCAACAAAAAAAATTCTGACAAAAATGTTTGGAAAAAAAAAACAAAAAAAGTGAAGGATATATACTGACCGTTTTCTTGTACCATTTGTGGGTCAAATAGAGCTTGATACCATGGATGATGAGGAGGGTATAGACAATAACAAAGAGGTGATGGGAATACCAGAAGGCATTGAAACCAGTAAGCTTGTTAAAGGGTCTTGGCAAGCTAACCCTGCCCCTTCTGAACCATGGACTTGCTAATGTGAAAGCTATGGCCATCAACACCACCATTATAATCCCAGTCACCCCTTCCCACCCCTTAACAAAATGCCAATAGCTCTCGGGTTGCTCCCCGAAAAATTGCACCATTGGAGCATACTTCTTAGGGCTCGCGTGTAACAGCTTAGGGAAATCACACGTCAAGTGAGAAATCGCGTGTATTCCCACCCCAATCGCCACGCCCACCGCGACCACCTAACCAAACATATTGTCACAGATCAGATAAACAAAATTAAAGCATGTGCTCCATCTCAACTAAAAGACTAAGCTGATACATATAAGGAATATAATAAAATTTCGACATACTTTGTGAAAATTAAGGTTGTCATCGAAAGGGACCGCGACGCCTAACTTGGTCTTGTTCCTGAGCCAGGTGATGGTGTTTCTGCAGACTGGTAACAGGATTATGGCCATGTTGAGCTTCAGTGTTTCTGCAGCACCTTTGGCCAAACAAACACAGACGCCCATAACATCATATGCAGCCCTGTTCTTATACTGAACATATTTCCAGGCAAACAGCCCAGCCATAGCTCCAATCCACAGCAAAAGCACCCAAATTCTCTGCCAGTTATCTATCAAGAAGTAGTTGAAATGCTTGAACCATCTGACCAGAGGGTTCGGCTCCACCGTCGGCCTCAGCTTCTGGCTCAGCATTTGGCTCAAATTCTTACTGTCATGCCCCCTCACTGATTGGTTCGGAGCTTGCAGTAACAGCATCTCCAAGTTCTCAATCTGTCATATATAATAAAGTCAAATACCAATTAGTAATTAATTAACAGTTTGATACAAACTCTTGAGAGCATATAATATATAAACATAAATGTGCAGTCCAACTATCAGCTTAAACTTTGAGTTGAGATGGAGCACATGCTTCAATTCAGACATAATAACATTAAGATTTGATTAGGATTTAGGACCTTGATGTATCCTAGGTTGCTGGGATCAAGTTCTTCCATAATCATGGCCGCGTATTCATCCGCTTGTTTCTGGATATTTGACAGCTTGTTTGCAGAAGCACTTAGGCTTATGATCTGCACCGTGAAAAATCATCAGTGCCAGAAAAATAAAAATAATATATAAGTAGTAAACAATAAATGGAAGACTTTTATACTATACCTCTCTGACTTCTTCTTCATTGATGAAACCATCTGCATCTTTATCAACCCTGCATTTTCATGTCCTCAGATTAATTAAACTTTCGATAAAAAAAAAACACTAAGGTTAGTTTCTTGAGAATTATAAGTAATCTTACATATCAAAAAAGGTTTGGAGACGAGAATCGAAACTTTGGTCGGCAATTTGGTCCCAGAATTCTTGGAGCTGTTGTTTGTTGATGGAATCAGAGGTTATGTTTCTCCTCCGAGCCAGAGCATCAAATAACTCGCCGGCGAAATCCTTGGAGTTGTTCATACCTGAACATATATAAATTTGTCAAGAATATCAAAGAATTTCAGAGGTTTTGTTTAATGAATCGACAGACGATATGTTTATGTATTTATTTATTATTTACCTATGCATTCGCCGAACTTTGCGCGAGGGAGGAGGCCGTTGGAGGAGGCGGTGAGCTGGTCGAAGCGCTTCTCGACGGCGGCCCAGCCGGAGGAGCCGTCGGTCTTGCTGATGAACTTGAGCCCTTTAAGGGCCTGAGCAGCGGCGGACTTATTCCGATCAATTCTCCCGCTGGGATGGCTCCGGACGATCCGCTTCAGCTCCTGCGACACTTGGCGTATCCGCGACGAGGCATTTCTGACCAGGGAGGAGCCCAGGGTGGTCTTCTTCTCCAGGCCTCGGGCCAGCAGGGCGAGCTCGGGGTCCTCCACGTCGGCCCCGGCCGCGGTCTTGACGCTGTGCACCGCCACGGAGTCCTCGCGCACGTCCAGCGTAATCTCCACGTAAGCGTCGTCATTGGCCGACCTGGGCGACGGGCTCCCTAGCTCGGACGAAGAGTCCCCGGGGAGATTAAACCGGGCGCTCTTCTTCCCACTCCGTTTATTCAACGGCCCGCTCAACGGCCCGCTGTACGACTTCCTCTTATCAATCCCCACCACCATCACCTCCGTGTCAGAGTGGTGGTGCTGGTGCTTGTAACTCTGCTGATCAGAGCTCGACATTTCCCTTTCCTTTCCTTTCTTTCCCCTTTCAAACCACCAAAAAAATCAAGAAATCCAAAGAATGAACAAAACAATAAATATCTATCAACAACTTTTTTCTTCTTCTTAATCTTTCTTGTAAATCATGAAAGCGTTCTAGAAAGAGGGTTGGTTTTGTGTGAAGGGTGATAGGTGGGTGTATATATATAAAGAGAGAGACGCGAATTGCGGAAGAAAAAACGAAAGCCGCTGTATTTGAAGTTAGAGTTGAAGTAGTAGCTGGCAGGTTGACCGGGGAACGGGTAATATGATCTCATGCGTACGGGATAGTTGGACTCTCCCACCACCAGGCCGATTGCATGGAAATGGAAGGCCTTCTACGCGCATTGCCGCGTTCCACGTTTTCTTCTATTTTCTTCTACAAAAATAATGTTCTTTAGTCAAACCTATACGATATACCATGAAAACATTAATCTATAGTATAAACTAATTATAAATATTTCATGTCTTTTTAGATAAGAAATTTTTAACTAGGCTGGTAAAGATTCCATTAGACTGACTGGGAGCCTTTGGTTGAGAAGAGGGAAAAGAAATTGTAATTCCTAAGAAAAGAATAAGGTGGAATTCAAATTACGACATTATTTTATATGTAAGAATAGAATGATTGGAGTTTGAAAGGCAAAGACGTGAATAAAGACTAAAATGATATGATATATAATAATAATAATAATAATAATAACAAGGGTAAAATAGTAATTAATAACATATGATATACTGATAATATATATTTTGTTACGTTGTTACTTATTAGAGATTCACATTCTATTTTTCAATAAAAAGTCAATTCAATATTGACTAACATCTTATTTGATATGACTTTTCAACGATATCGAATCATGTAATTTATCAAAATTATTTTATATAGTTGTTATTAGGTAACGTTTTGAGTGCAAATTCATCGATAAAACAGTAATTTTCTCAAAGAATGATATGATCTAACTGTACTGTGCATGACTTGAGTTTGCAATTTTGCATCAGTTAGAATGGTAAAAGAAATTATTTCTTATATAATCATCAAATATTATTACTCTTTTATACGTAGTATATTGTAACTATATAATACGGACTAATAACTAAATTATTGTGGTCCCACAGTGTAAAAAAGAGAAGACGGAGTAATATTTTATTGCAAGTCCCTATAAGTGGAGGATGACAAAATATACCAACCATCTGACATCTCCACCTCAAGTCTCAAACTTTTCAACGTGAATTGCTCAGCAATTACCCAAATAGAATATACATCCAATATTACAGGGAATTTTATATATTTACCAAGTTTCCCAATTATAATACGGAATATTCTCTTTGAGTGACTACAAAATTCATAACCATTATCTGAATGTGTATCTAGCTTAGAGATGATAATTTTAATCCATTTTACAGAATTGCAGATATATGTCTGAAGCCACCCTGCATAGATTGAATTTTTTGAGTGATACTGGATAGTGGATCGGAGTGTGTCTTAAAAAATTAGTGGATGAGATAGTGGTAGGTTTTGAAAAATTTCACTGATGCATGTGGGTCGAGAATAGGGTGGATGGAGAAAATATAAGGTGTGTTAAGAGGCGGATGTAGTCCTTCTTATTCCACCTGACGCATTGTCATCTCTAATCTGAGTAAACCCCTACCAATCATAATATTACTTCAATATTCTCTGGATTTCTGATTTTTGTTTTAGTAATAGTGTTTTGGGTTTTCAACTTGGTTGAATATTTAATCCAAATTGCCATACTTCCTTGGAGAAATTTTTAATTTGGGTGTAATGCATGTGACTTGTATCCAGGAATCAAATGGATCACGTGACGGTTTTCTTTTCTTAATACATTGATTGGCGATGGAGTGATCTAATTTGGATCGAACATTATATTGTTCTGAAAAAAAAAAATTAAAAATTAACTTATCATTAGACTATAATTTTACCCAAGCAATGTCTCGAATTTTTTTAATATTATTTATAATTTAATTAATCCTTAAATATATTTAGTGATCATTTCTTATATTTTATATTTATTACATGATTATGTTATATTTATTAATAGTTTTAATTGATTTTATATGTTGTCGTGTTTGTGAACACATACTAATATATCAAATGTATTAATATTGAAAATTTAATACAAAATAAAACATATAATTCAGTATATATTGTGGGTACAATATTATATTGTTTATAAAAATTTATATATTATTTGTACTTGATCTATATATTTTCAAATACTCGACAAACACCTGTCCATCGAACGATTATTTAATGATCAAAATTTGACTTGAGCAAAAATTTAGCTTGAACACAATTGGACTTCAACATCTTACATGTTTGAAACATGATTGAGCACTAAGTGATCATGATACTACAAGACCAAAAAATTTTACACTAAAATCTTTCATTTTCCAACATGATAATATAAGTATTTTTTTTCAACGTGTGATAATGTTGACTAATTCATTACAACTAGTGAATAAAAAAATTATTGTCACATCAAATGACCAAATTTTTTTATCCAAGTAGGTTTACCAAAAATTCTACCTCCTTTTTCTCTTTTTAAACAAATTTCAATTTTAGTATACAAAGTTTTACGTAATAATATAATTTCTTTTCAATTATGTATATAATGCAAAATTTTTAAATTTTAAAATAATAATATTACATATTTTGAAATTTCATTTTTTATTTTAATATTTAAATTTAATTTATATATGAATTGATAAAAAAAAAGAATTGTGAAGAGAAAATCATATTTGTTGAGAAAGATAATAAAATGTTTAATACAATTTGAAAGTGGTGTGATCATACATATAATATGTACAGTCCAACTATTAGCTTAGGCTTTTAGTTGAGATGGAGCACATGCTTTAATTTGGTATCAGAGCCATGCAAAAGGGAATCTCCGCGTCATCTCCAAAAAATAGACTTCCACGTGTTGCGCTTGGAATCCTGGAATCCACCCATACATATAATATGTTAATTGGTGGACCCACTTTTGAAAGTAAGTTGGAATTTTTGGATATATAGAAAATGGTCACTGAATTACAAATTTGATACTATGGAAGTATGACTCATTTTTCAAAGCGAGCGAGTATTGCAACAAAATTTAAAAGGTACGACTAAAATGCATTGTCATTATAGTAGATGACTAAAATTAGAATTTACTCTTTTTTCTCATTTTTTTTTGTACAAATAAAATTAATGTGCGTGAGTTATATAATTGAGATCTTTTAAATGACACTTATATTAGTTTTTAAATTTTTTTAAAATAAATCTACACAAACATAAAATAATTACTTTATGTGCATAAACTTGGTTTATAAAAATTACAAAAAGTATATAAATTCACTATGATAGATATATAGATTCACTATCATTTTTATATACCTATAATATTATTTTTATGTACCTAAATTTTTATATATACTAACAGTATTATTTTTATGTACCTGATCTGCCTTGTCCACGATATAATTTACCCACATCTTTGGCCAAATATTTTGTAATAGACTAAACATGTGAACATATTCTTAATCTTGGGTAGCATGGGAATTTAAATTCAAAACTAAACATGTTGACACTATATTAAATTCAAACTCAAAACAAATTCAAAAAAAAAAAATTCAAAACAAATTCAAACTCAAAACAAATAATCGATTATAATTATTAATTATATTGTATTACACGTCATATTAAGAAAAAAAAATAGAATAGGTAGTTAAACTAGTGTGTATATTAATTATGCGTACGTGTTCTAGACTGATTATATTCATTTGGAATAAGAAATTAATTAACGTACCTCACAATAGCTCAATTGATTCTTAAATGATAAATTATAAATAACGATACAAAATTGAGCTTTAAGAGCCACAATATGTGAGTTTCACTCAATATGGTGGCACCAAGCCTCTCCACTATCTTGCTCGGCTGGAGTGCAGGGACCTTAAGAGCAAAGAAATTTTTCTTTTTGTGCGCAAAAAATTTATTAGCATTGACCCCAAGTCCATTTCCTCCTAACCCTAGTCAATATTTTGTCCGTAATTAAGCCCTAAATCTAAATATAAGGTTGTTAGCGGATATAAAAATTGTAGATCGGATCATTCAAAATTGGATCAAAGATTCCTTCTTCTTAAAACAAAACAAAACAAAACAAAAAGGTAATTTATCATTAAATTATGCTTCAAAGTCTTAATCATGCGATTATTAATTAGGCTCCATAATAATAATCTATACTATATATAAAAACAATATCCTCCTCCCAAATTTTCCCGCCCAAACTTAGTGGCATTTTAGTAAAATCATTTGTTTTATTCATTTATTAATTTATTAATTAATTATCCAAATATATTTTAGTAAAATCATTTTAGTAAAATCATTGATTTTATTAATCAACCATATATAATTTCATAAAATTAGCAATCAATTATTATTACAATTAAAATTAATTACACTTTCCTTTAAGAGGACCCTTTGTTTCACAATTTGTGTGCTATATATATCACCATATATTACAAGACAAGCCCAGCTGAATTTATCATTCCATATGACCTGGAGTCTCTAAAAAACAATTACATCATAGGAATGAGATTTAAAATGAGGCTTGAAGGGGAAGAAGCTCCTGAGCAGAGGTATGTCACATGTGTTAGCATTGTTGAGGGTGATGTGTCTTTTCTTCGTATCAATTCTAGACCAGTAACTAATATTATGAGCATTATGTGGTGTTTTTTTTTATAGGTTTATTGGAACTATTGTTGGCATTGAAGATTGTGATCCCCACAAGTGACCGGAATCAAAATGGAGATGTCTAAAGGTAATACCCTTGTGTTTGAAAGGTAGGGGTTTGGTGATACATTTTTATTTGTGATGTCTAAAGTGATATGTATTGCTATCTTTAGGTGCAGTGCGATGAAACTTCAACGATTCCAAGGCCTGGTCGGGTTTCACCTTGGAAAATAGAGCCAACTCTTTATCCTTCTAAACTAAATCCACTAATTTGTACCAAGTTTTCCCCCCAAAATTTAGAGGCATTTATTATAAATTAATTTATCTTAAATCATCATACTTTACTATGTGTTTATGTTTATTGTTTATAATGTTTTTTTTTTTTGAGTTCTACTGACTCTGTTACAATGTAATATCTGTTTATAATGTTATTTATAAACAAGAAAATTGCAAACTTTATTTGCAAAATTATGATCAAATAATGATTTTAGTCTCCAATTATCAATAATAATAATAATAATAATAATAATAATAATAATAATAATAATAATGTTATTACCTTAATCACTTTACTTTCTAAATTTTTGTAATGTCAATCATTTAGACAAAAATATTATTTAGAATTAATATATATATATATATATATATATATATATAATATATATTATTGCATCATTATTTAATAATAATAATAATAGTAGTAGTAGTAGTAGTAATAGTAATAATAATAATAATAATAATAATATAATAATAATAATAATAATAATAATCTATACTAATAATATTCTACATCATCAATAGTAAAACTAAATTAAAAATGGAAAGGAAATATTTCAATAATAATAGTATACATCATCAATAGTAAATGCATATTTTCAATTTTAAACAATAGTAAAGGTAAATTAAAAATGGAATGAAAATATTTTAATAATAACATTCTACATCATTAATCAAAATAGAACAGAAATTAGGTAAAAATACCAGTGGATCTATTATTCTAATTGACTAATTAACTGAAAATAAAAAAAAAATAATCAACTAAAAATGAATCTGATATTACTAATTGACTGAATATATAAAAGGAAATGATATTAATAATTGACTGCAAATAAAAAAAATATCCATAATTGACTAAAATGAAAAAGGAAATGGTCAGATCATTGCATTTTAATTAAAAAAGGAAAACATTCTACCTCATCAATAATAAAGGCAAATTTTAAATAATATTAAAGGTAAATTAAAAAAGGAACGAAAAATTAAAAATGAAACAGAAATATTTCAATAATAATATTCTACATCATCAATTAAAAATGGAACGGAAATTAGGTAAATATTACTACATAATTCTTTTCATTTTTCCTAGATAAGGTTGCCTAATATTAATTTACACATAATAATCGGCACTAATAATTAAAAAAAAAAACATAACAACTGTTGGAGACGTCTGTTTTTTTTTTTTTAAAAAAATTATTATTATTATTATTATTTAATTATTTTAATTAAAATTATTTATAAATTTTATTTTAAAATTAGTAACCGCAATGTCATCATAATTGTAGGTAAACAGGTCAATTTGGACTCTTTTTTTTTTTTTTGAAAACATGTCAATTTGTACTTAATTGGATAAGTTTATGTAGTTCAGAGATCCAATTGCATTCTTTTTTAGTTCGATTACCTAATTGCAGTTTTGTGTGTAGTTCAATGGCTTATTTGACCCTTATTCCAAGAAAAAATGATATTACTAATTGATTTAAATATAAAAAGATCGTAATCTATATTCTATACTATATATAAAAGTAAAATCCTCCTATTTCATTCTCCGCCCAAACTTTTGTAGTCAATTAATTAAATTTTATTTGTCAAATAATTAATAAAGCTTATTTGTTAAGAAAATGTAAAATAGAAATTAACTAATATCTATTAATTGATAATATGTATACTCACGTATCGACACTATTAATAAAAGTAAAACCATTTATCGGAAAAAGAAAAGGATTTACTAATTGACTAAAAATTATTTAAAAACTTTAATAATTACTTATACTTTTCTTTTTGAACACTCTAAGTTATTTAAACTTTAAAAAAGAAAAATTAATTGAACATGGGTTGTTAGATTTTTGTAATAATCAAAATTAATTCATTCAAATATGGAGGAGGAAGATAAAACTAAATGCAATATGGTGAAAATGAATATACTTTAAATATAAAATTATAATTACACATATATTAGTGTAATTGACTAATAATAATTGCCTAATAATTATTATGGTAATTAAGCTAAGCATTGGTCGTTGAATTTATTTTTATAATAATTATAATTAATTTATTTCTCATTTTCTCATATTTACTTTAGTAATAATATAATTATATAAGTCATATTACTTATAGATCTTTTAAAGATAATTTTAGACAAACAAGTCATATATTATTCAATTAATTGAGTAATACTTTTGTACTAATCTTATAATCAAATAAATGTACATGTTCAATATTAAAATTTTTTATAATTTCATCTTTATTTTTATTATATCAATATATAATAAAAAAAAATTATCCACGCACGGGTAATAGGACAATTATTTGTTTTGATTCAAGCCAGGAAAACATCAAAAAACATAATCGATCCAATCAATTTCATCAATTGCGCTATATAATATTCGATGTTATAATATATATAATTGTATATTGATCCAAATATTCTTTAAATATTATAACAAATCCATTCCGTGCAACGCACGGGCGAAAATACTAGTAATAATAATAATAATATCACGCAATTGAAATATTGAAAGGTTGTTATAGGCAATTGAAATAACACGGAGTAATATATTAGTGGATATAATATAGGCAAATCATACCATGCACCAGGGTTTACCTTGCATTGTAGACCCTGGTCCAAAAAATAACCTTCAGATTATCTATAGTTGCACATTTTGTACCTGCAATTGACAGTTCCGGTACATGTAGCTATCATATTACAACAATTATCAAGTTATTTGTTTAGATATACAAAAACTATTAATTGTAGGTACATAATGTGTTAAGTAAAAGTACATAATTTTTATATCATGGTTCACAATGCAAGATGAACCTTGATCCATAATATAACAATTGTATAATATATAGTTAGTTTACTTAGCTTGTCAACTTTAAACCAAAGATTTTGATATAAAATTATAAAATTGATGACATGGGTCTTCTTAATTAAACATTAAAATAGTGCAAGTATTTCTTTGTCCAGTTCCATATTATTTAGAGTATATATATATTATTGTTGTTCGACATGTATGTGGATAATTGCAATGAGATTTTGGCTAGCCTTATTTGGACTGTTCATATGTATATCTGTATAATTATTTCTTTGTTACATATGATATGATTATAAAGTATTAATAAATAATATTGTAATTAATAATAATTTTACTAAAAGTTTCTTATCGGTTGTTAGTCCGAATAAGTTAAATGTATTGTATGCAAGTTGTAATCTAGTATTTGCCATAGTATAGGGTGGATTATGGAGTGCTTAGAACCATTATCATAAAGTCATATCAACTTTATCTTTGGCTAACTTTACCTCTCATGTTTATTATTTTAACCGGTTAAACTAATTTTTTTTTTCTTTTTTACTTATTTTGTAGTATTTTTTTTTATTAATTTTTTGTGTGTTTAATAGTATCTTTAATATAATTTCTCAATATATAAATTTTATATACTAATATTAAACTTAATATTATAATATAAAAATAATTTCAGCGAGCCTCGTTAATTGAACCAAACACATAAAATGAGACGGAGATAATTTATTTTAAGTTAAGGATGTCATAGAGGCTAGGATAAAGAACTTAGGGTGTGTTTGGTTCATGGATTTACACACTAGGAATTGAAATCAAAATCATGGTTAGTGTTTCGTTGATAACTTTTAAAAACATAAAAGTGGGATTTGATTACCTCTTCAATTAGAAACTCCATTCCCTAAATTCCTAATTAAAAAAAGTATCATTTCATCATATTGGTAATATGATTTTTAAGTTTGGATTAGTGCTTTTAAATTTTTGTTTTGATTTTTTTTGTTCATATTGGTGCTTTGGATGCCATTATATTATGATCAATTGTCTTGATTTTTTTCTTATATTTTTAAAACTTTTATTCTCATTATAGATACATGCCCAAACATCAATATTGGTAATAATTCCAATTCCACCCTACTACCAAACATGCAAAATACTTTTACCAGAACCCATTACCATTATCAAGTATTTGATTCACATTTCAATTCTGATTCCCATGTGCTAACCAAATACACTCTAAATAATGTTACGTCATGAGGGATGGATTACAGGCAAAAAAAAAAAAAAAAAAACAAGAGGGGTATCTAGCATTCCTTTACCAAAAATTTAAATTTTGAGTTTTAATTTAGATAATATGAACATCTAGTTCTAAGTGTGTGGATCTCAGCATCGCACTATGCTTACTTCCCAGGGGGTCACCCATCCCGTGACTGCCGGAAGTCAACCACAGAGTTCTTTGGCTAACTGGTTGCCATATCCTTCCTAAAACCAATTGGTGATAAGTCAACCACAGAGTTCTTTGGCTAACTGGTTGCCATATCCTTCCTAAAACCAATTGGTGATAGGGGGTCACCCATCCCGTGACTGCCGGAAGTCAAGCACGCTTAACCACAGAGTTCTTTGGCTAACTGGTTGCCATATCCTTCCTAAAACCAATTAGTGATAGGTAGGTGGACTAATACCATTTAACCACATCCCTCCATGGTAAGCCACAGCGCCACGTCTCGAATCGAGCAGGGGCTGAACTCGGCCAACCTTGCCGACGCCCAACAAAGTGTACAAAATGAAGAACTTGTGATAACAAATTTGGAAATGAAAAAAGAAAAAAGAAAAAACACACACACTCTAAATAATGTTACGTCATGTCAGCAAGAAGACCTGGAAACCTGCTAAAAGTTCTAGGTGAATTTTTTATTTTGGTTTGCGGCTCGATATATACGATATGAAAGTTTAGGGTGTGGCATAAATAATTGGATATAGTTCATGGTGCTAGATGACACTTTAGCCTAACTTTTAAAGCCAATAATCGATAAACATATACTCCATAATTAGACAAATATAAATAGTTGAGAGAGAAAATAGAGAATTAACCCTTTTCAAAGTTATACCAATCATGAATTTAGTAATAACACTATTCAAAAACGACATCGTTTCGTGTAATTTTATTTTATTTTTGTTTCACGCGACTAGTTGCAATATACATTTTTATAACTCATAAAATGCATTATTATAACACATAATGAACATTATCTTATCCCAGAAGTTTCATTATTCTAGCTCATATGTAATAGTTTCATTATTCTAAACACATAATGTATATTATTTTAACTCATAAAATTCAGCAACGTTATTTTGAAATGTGATCTACACAATAATTTACCTAAATTTAGGGCGGTTGGAAGTTTTTATATGCATGACCCACATGAAACTTGGATATACAATACCAGTAATTATATCCCAGAGCAATAAAAGTTTAAGGTTAAGAAAAAATTGGCAAAGCTCACTATTTAAAAAATAAATAAAATGCAATATAAATACTTTTCAAAATTCGCATTCAACCACCCACTATATATATTGCACCGTTCATTATGGTTAAGCGACATGATAAGGTAAATTTGACAACTTTAATATTAAATATTTGATATAATTGAAAAATATGTATGTTAAATCTGAATGAAACATTTAAACTATTAGCGAAACTATACATTTAATCTTTATTTAAAAAAAAAAAAAACAAATGATTTATTGTAAATTTGTAATTATATAATATTGTATGACTTATGACATCAAGGAAAAGGAAAAGGAAAAGGAAAATAGAATAGGTAGGTAAAGAATGTTCATATGCATATTAGGTTAGTTGTAGATTGATTCCTTTGGAACAAGCTAAGAAATTATATTTCATTGACCTCAAGTCATTTGTTCCTAACCCTAGTCAATATTTCATGCATATATCTAAATGAAAGGTCGTTAGTGGATATAATAATATATAGTTAGTTTACTTGGTCAACTTTAAACCAAAGATCTTGTTATAAAATTATAAAATTGATGACATAGGTCTTCTTAATTAAACATTAATAATGCAAGTATTTCTTTGTCCAGTTCCATATTAGTTATTGTTGTTCAACATGTATGCATGCATGTGGATAATTGCAATGAGATTTTGTTGGCTGGCCTTATTTGGACTGTTCATATGTATATCTGTATAATTATTTCTTTGTTACATATGATTATAAAGTATTATTAAATAATATTTTAATTAATAGTAGTTTTACTACAAGTTTCTTATTGGTTGTTAGTCGGGATAAGTTTTTTTGAAAGTTAAATAATGTAGGTGTTGTATGCAATTAATAAGTTGTAATCTAGTACTTGCCATGCCATAGCATAGAGTAGATTATGGAGTGCTTGAACAATTATCATCAAGGGATGTCATAGATGTTAAGATAACAGATAAAGAACTTACTATATATTATTACACCTATTCCAATAGTAGGACACTAGATCTTCGTCCAACAATTTCGGCCTCCAAGCACATCAAGTGCACGACATGTTTTTAATGTGCAATACCTTTATTTGTTCCGATATCAATTATTACATACTAGAATTAAGTCCTTATTACTATGTCAAAAACTATATATATAGCTGGTGACGAAGATGCAACTTTAATTTATTTCATTATACTCGCGTAGAAAGTATATATCATTATGCTTCAATAGTAGATATTGGATTTGACCCTCTAAACATCTGCCCAACAATAGATTTGAAATTTAACGTTGGATTATGGAGTGTTTGATAACCAATTTTAAAATTATATATATATATATATATATATATATATATATATATATATATATATATATATATATATATATATATATATATATATATATATATATAAAGAGATAGACATGCCAAGCACATTGTTCTTAGATGGCACCTATGTGGCTCTCCTCAAGGGAAGGCCACAGGATTGAACCCCTGTGGTGGGTATTGACTCATTGTTACTGCAACAGATAAAGAAAGTATAGAATATATATTAACTTGTGTGAAAATACTAGTTTGAATATATAACTTGGGTTATAATTTATATAATTGTATATCGATCCAAATATTATTAAACTATTATAACAAATTCATTCCGTGCAACACATTGGTGAAAAATACGAGTTTAAATACACCTAAAATCCATTTTTCAACAAAAAAATTTCGCATTTTTAAACGGAGCTTGAGGTTAAAATTCATAATTATTGTCCTAATAAGTATAAAGTATTAACGATTCTGGACTGTCTTTAAAAATGGAAATCCGACAGGATAATAATTTACCAACTATAGCTTTTTGTGTGTCCAAACCTGTAACATCGTAATTAGTTGTCTCGGATAAATTAACATTAATATTAACCTAGTTCATTTGGACCGTATCTACTTTTATTACGCTGTAATAAAGTTTCCCGATCACTGCCTTATTTGACTTCTTTATTCTTTTTTTTTTTTCTTTTTTTTTCTTTTATATATACTATTGGCTATGTTATAATATAGTATTATCTTGTTACTGCTTTATTTGAGCATATCAAGATGAACATTATATTCACTGAGGTGTGATTAAGCTCATACCATAATTCAGACAAAATTATTGGGAAAAAACTGACTAATTTTTTTAATATGTAATACGAAGTAAAATTTCTGTAGTAAAATCATTCGTAAAAATGCCATATTTTAAAACAAAATAACGGGATATATGTGTACCTAAAATAGTAAAATAGTCTATCGATTATGTCATAAATTTCAAATTGGTCATCAATGACAAATTCACCAAAAATGGTTTCTAGACTATACAAAAATTTACTAAATTTAATTTGTAATGTAAGTAGTAGAGGACTAAAATGAGTACAAGTTTACATAGTTGATTGACTATTTTAGATGAATTGATAGTTAATGACTAATTCGAGAATTATGAAATATATAGTAAATGAACCATTTTGGATATTATCTCTATCAGTAATTTCTTTAAAATTGTTTTAGTGGTTAAACATGCACAATCTCTATTTTCAATTACGGAATTAATTTTTCATACAATATTTTTGTATTCCCACTATGAGACTAATCTAAATCCGGTATGAGACGCATTCATAGAGTTTAACTTTTTTACTTTAGAGAAAGTCCTGCTCGTAGTTCTTTAACATGATATAGAGCGCCTTTAATCTAATCTTGTTTGATTTTCTTGTTCGGAAATGCCATAAAAAAAAAGAAGCTAAAATTAAATTTTCTCAATTAATTAATAATTATATTGAAAGCTACAGTGTAGGTCAAATATAGAATACGAAGAGAACATTATTTAAAAAAAAAAAAAAAAAAAAAAAAAAAAAAAAAAAAAAAAAAAAAAAAAAAAAAACTAAAAATGCTATACGGTCACATATTTTGAAAACTAAAAGGAGACATTTATGAAAACTGACAATGTTTCTAGAAACATTGATTAATAACATGTTTTACCAAATATAGACTAGGATAGTATAATTGAATGCGACAACAATACAATAAAATGAATTAAAAATATTTTAAGGTTGGCCAAGTGAACTTGATAAATCATTTTTATTTTCTGTTTTTGACTAGGATGATTATTGGGTTAGTGGTTGTATTTTATTCTGCAAATTCATGCCCCTTGGCATATAATATAAACTTTGGTCACAGTTATTTCATTATTATTATAACACAAGTTGATCTTAATATATAATTATTTTGTATGTCATAGCGTATCAATTAATAATACCCGTGTGAAAATGATATGAGTCATCAATATTAGCATTGCACGGTTATTGCACCCATATTATTAATTAAGTCAAGTGATTTATCTATAATAAGGTAAACTCCATAATCAGCATAAGAGTCACACTTGTGTGAGAACGTCTCACGGATCCTTATTCGTGAGATGGATCGGGTCGGGTCAAATCACCATGCAAATGTCATACTTATATGTACAAATCTCATACTTATATGCTCAAATATAATATTAATCAAGAAAACAATTTTTGTTACTTATAAGAGAAAAAGTAATACATTTTAATGTTGACAATTGCCCCTTACTTATAAGGGCAAATATAATACTTTTGAGGAAAAATGTAATACTTTTAAATCGAAATGTAAAAGTATTGTATTTTCCCTTAAAAATATTACATTTACCCTTATAAGTAACAAAAATTTTATCCCTGATTAGTATTACATTTGAGCATATAAGTATGACATTTGTGCATATAAGTGTTACATTTCCATCTTGACTCCATCCGACCCGACCCGTCTCATGGTGAGACGGTCTCACACAAGTTTTTGTCTTAGCATAATTGTCCAATCCTTTCTTTTCTTGAAGTAAATTTGAATAAAAAATTACTTTTACAGCAAATTAAGACTAAACACGATCGCTTGAAGGAGTGAACAATTCTTTTTCAGTAATAATTTCTCAATTTTAAAAAAAAAAAAAAATCTCAAACAAGAAATGGAGTTAAAACTCATACACATTAGAGAGTTCCATGAAACAACATTATTGGCAGGTACTCATTAGCGAACTTAGGGGGGTGTATTCAATTAAGACTTTTAAAGAATTTCAAAGACTTTTAAATTGATGAATTTTAATTGACTTTTGTAGAGTTTTTGTAAACTTTTTAAAAATCTTTTAAACTTTCATAAACTTTGTAAGAGTTTATAAATATTGGTAAGACAAACATTTATACACTTTTAAAAACTTTTTCATATTAAAAAGTTTACAAAAGTCATTAAAATTCTAAATTGAATACACCCTTACAAACATTCCACAACTTCTATTAATATATTATTTATAATTTTCTCATCAAATATTGTTTAAAAGCATTGTCCAAGGAGACGCAAATATATAGATTATTCTCAACAATAATTATATAATGAATATAGGAATTTTAATAACAATATCTCATTTGTGGTGGTATTTATGAGACACAGTTTTGAGTGATATGCAAGGAATCCCGTCATCAGCATATAGATATATACCATAGCCAAAAACACCATAACAAGTATTTGTGTGTTGTATGAACACAGTGGCCACTGTTGCATGCCAGAAGTACATAGAGTGATAGAGTGTAGCAAATTTAACTTGAAAAAAATTGCAGAGCGAGGAATTTAAGGAAGCAAATTGGCGCAGCAGCATACATATAGAGTGTAGCTCTAAAACTCAGCCGTAAAATTTTTCTATCGAATTTGTTCTCAATGCTGTAAAATTAATGAAATTTTTTTCTAGTTTAAATAGAGGAAAAAAGTTTGTAAAGAATCTTGAAAAGTTTGGGGTTGGAGGGTTGGATTTCATCTATTTATATTAATGAAGAAAAAGTCTATACAAATCCTATTATGACAGAGTCAATGAAAGTTAATAACTTTTTGAATACCAGTAGACTTTTAACTACTCTATAAAAGTCTGAATTGAATACACGTATACTTTTAAAGAGTTTTGAAAAGTCTGAATCCAATACCGGTAGACTTTTAAAGAGTATTTAAAAGTCTAAATTGAATACCGCTAAACTTTTAAAGTTGATAAAAGTATTTAAAAATCTATAAAAGTCATGATTGAATACACCCCCCTTAGAAAAGTCTATGGATTTGTCATTTAGCATTGTCACAATAGCAACCCAAATAATTTGAAGCATTCACAAGTTTGATACTAAACCTAAATAATGTTTAAATGGTAAAATTTTTGAGTTCATCATAATGTTAATTTCATCATAGATTACATTCGAACCTTAATAAAATAATATATTATATACTCACCATTTAAAACAAAATACCTCATCTTATTGTGCAAGTCTCGATCTTAAATAATAATCCAAAAAAACAAAAAAAACAAACAAACAAATCTTCAGAATTCACCTTCAAAATTATTATTTTTTTGGAATCATTGCCCACAAAAGCGAAATTCTCTTGCTCACAGTTAATCAGGCAGAATAGTGGATGGGTAAATCACAGTAACCCATAAGCCTATTAGCTGATAGAATCAGTACATGATACCCACAAAAAACTCACCACATTGAAGGTAAGAACCAGTTGAGTCAAATACTTAGAATCCTAGCTACGATCACTAATAGCAGCCTTTCAGACTTATCCATAAAGACAAAGATGGCTCCTAATACAGGCATGGAGACCTGAAGGTAGACAACACCATATATATAATGTGAAATCAGTCGAGCCAAAAATGTTGTCGGTAAGAACTTATTAAGAAGGTGGATGACCGGTTTAGATGGTGTGGCCGACACGAGGGGAAAGCAAATAAACATCCGTCCAAATCTAATTCATAGTATGGGAAAATTGTAATTTATGTCCTTCCATAATAGGTTAATTATCAATATGACTCATGAATTATTAATGGTGTAAATGTTGCATTTCAATTTTTAAAATGATGCATATATTGTCCCAGATCCATTTTAAAACGATATTGTTTAAACTTAGGTCCGTGACGGAAGGGAATACATGTATCGTTTTGAAAATTGAAGGGCAACATTTACACCTCTAATAATTCATGAGTCACATTGATAATTGACATATTATGGAGGGACATAAATTATATTTTTTTCTATTATAATATTATCTTTGTAACATTTTTAATCGTATCATTCATTTCTTAGTTACATATTATTCAATGAGCGACACCAAATAATAATTATAGTCTATTTCCACAAACTACATTAGACTCTTGATTTCAAATGAATAAGATGTTTCTTTAACTAATCAATTAGTTACCACACTAAAATGTGAATAGTAGAGGCCAGGGGGGTGAAATCCCACATAATCTCAAGGTTCATATTACAGAAGATGGATAGATATGATTTTGTGAATTATAATATTATTCCAAACTCTATAGACTGCTATTGGACATGCACCTAAAAAAAAAAAAAAAAAAAAAAAAAAAAAAAAAAAAAAAAAAAAAAAAAAAAAAAAAAAAAAAAAAACTGACTATAATGAATCATGCTTTTGTAATTCATCTTTTCCTTTTCTTTAATAGTATTGACCTATGAGGCAACCAAACTGACTTTTAATCCCTAGCAAAGTTGACATTCAAAAAGAAGAAGCGTCCAGGTACTTTCCACGAAGCTACGTATGTATGTACAACGTAAGTACAATATAATTGTATTTATACATCATTTTACTAAACATCCACAGCGGATACCTAAAACGCTTAGAGTGAAGTCCACCTTATGATTTTAACTGATAAAAGATCACAATAAGGTAAATTAGTCTTGTTAAAAAAAAAGGTAAATTAATCTAGATTGTCTATACATGACAAACTCAAATTAAACCAAAAAATGCCAATAGGAAACTTAGAACTTTATGATTACCAAATTAAATCAATTATGCGACCAACTCGTCTATATACTAATTTATGTATATAGTACTTGTAGGTTATACTAGTCTGTATAGTATCATTTTAATTTCGTCATAATATGTCAGTTATGATTTATTCAGGGTATGTTTAGAATCAGAATTGAAATTAGAATCAAATAGTAGGTAACTGTAATGGATTTAGGTGAAAGAAACTCTTTGAGGGCGTTTGGTTTAAACATTGAAATCGGAATGGTAATTATTGGAATGAAATACTTTTTTTTTAAAAATAATTGGAATCAAATACTTGGTAATGGTAATACGTTTAAGTAGAAGAAGACTTTTTGTTTGGTAGCCGGACCCTATTGGACACAAATCTAAATCATCGATTCATCGATATGCAAGATTCTCACATGGAGCATGGTTCTCGATCATGAGAGTCAAACCCTATTGGAATCAAAATTATATATATAGGCGGGTTCTGGTGCGAAGGATCTCTCAAGTGAAAGATGGGGTTAGATCTGAGATGTTGATCAAATCTAAATCAACAGCTCAAATAAATGCAAATTAAAAAAAAAAAAGGTGTTGTTATAAACTCAAGATCTACTATTGGCGCTCATCTCTTAAAAAAAGGAGTGCGTCCTCAATTAAAGAAGCAAACTATAAAATATGGCGCACCTTAAGAAGGAAAATAACGCATCTTAAGAAAGAAAATCACGCACCTAAAGCTTTAGACCGACTCACCTTGAGAAGGAAAACAGCGCACCTAAAGCTTTAGGCTGACGCACCTTAAGTTTCAACAACTAACGCATCGTAAACACACAGATCATGCACCTTAAGAAGGAAAACCACACCATTAAAGCTTTAGACCGATGCACATAAAGTTTCAACAACTGATGCACTTTAAGCACACAACACAGAAACCACACATCTTAAATTTGACCTAGCTAGATGCAAAAAGACCAAATTGTCATCCCATTTTTTAAAATTTGTGTTCAATCTGGGATGTTGATTTTGATTAGATCAATGGTTGAGATTAAACCCCATCTTTTACCTGAAACATATTACGGAGTACTGTATTATATATATATATATATATATATATATATATATATATATATATATATATATATATATATATATATATATATATATATATATATATAAGTTGCTTATTAAATGCATAGACAATGACCATTTTATTTTTAATTTTATCTTATTTTTAATTTCACTGTTCAAAAGTATAGGATGAGAAGAGTAATGAATTTTATAACTAGTAAAAGATTTGAATCTAATAGTATAATAATAGTAAAAGTAGACAAATAATTCATATGGTAATGAGTATATCAAATATAATAGTAGAACACAAAAGTTACCAACTAAATGCCACCTCAATATATATTTGGTCAATAATTCTGTTAATAATCCAACTTGAATAGTAGTATTCAATGTGGATAAGTAATATAATACATATATTCAACCAAAAAAAAATGAATAGTCGTGTGGGAAGCCAACACGATTATATTTGTAATTTGTTTAATAAATGATCAATATATGCATACATTTCTCTTAGCTTCTTACAATTATAATACAATACATTGTTAGAGGTATATAACAAGAAAAATTTTTACAATGCCCAAAAGCTAAGGTAACATGCATGCAGCAGTTCAATTATAAATTAATAGAGTAAATAGTCTAGAATTTACAAGTTATGAAATATTAATTGAGAGATAATAAAGTAAAGTAATACAATGTGATATTATTGATTGTAATATAATAAAGTCAAGTACAATTTCAAATTACAAGTGAGCTTGAAAGGCTCAGCTCTAATTAGGTTAAGAAATGTACGTACTAAAATCTAAGAAATTATATTTAATTTCCTTCAAGCAGGTGGAGTACAGTATTTATAGAGTTAGAACAAGAGACGCATATCGAAAATCTATTGACAAGGCTAACGTGACAGACAACTATGGATGACTCTAGTCGACCATGACACAAATTAAGCGTTGATGTGGCTCCCATGATAGGTGTGTCGTTCTTAAAGTCATGGCGCAAATAAATTCCCACAACATATTTTGATTTTAATTTATTGCAAAAAGAAAATGAAAAAATAAGAATAAAAGTTCACTTTTTCTTAATTAATCAAAATAAATTAACCGCGTAAGTATTATTGTTGCATAATTGATATAGTTGATGACAGGCATATATATATAGGTTGCCAATTCAAGTTTGGTTGAATGGGTAGTTGGTTAAAATTTTTGCGTTTCACGAATTGAAGAGGAAACCTATAGTAGGTAGTATTGAATGAATGTGTTAATAACAGTTTCGGAGACTACCACATATGACTTAGTATGAAAACATTATGGGAATTGAAGACTCTTTCAAACTCGATCAATTAAGCACAACATGCATGCATATATAGTTCCTGTACTGTATGTCCTGTTCCTTCCCCTTTTTAGGAATTGAAGAAATTAAAGCCCAGATTGCGACAAACAAATTTGACTTTCAAAATTCATAATTGTCCAGTCTCGTCTTCTCATCTCCAAATGTAAACTCCTCCGATCCGTGTAAAATCAAACATTTGAGCAGGCATGCATCAATATATATACACTGTACTGTACAAAATAATCTTATTTACAAAAATATTAGCCTCACTGTCATTTTATTTATTGTAGTCCGTAGTCCTATTATTCATTCATACTATAATATACAGTATAAATATAATGATTAACAAAAACAACCATTATTAACCAAGCGAATCATCTATTCGGAAACTAACTTTGAATTTTTTTTAAATGTGTAATAAAGTTCAGTATAGTCCACATAGTTGTGTGAACCATACTCTCAAATGATGTACATTCGGCATATAAATAATGTAATTTTAATATATTAAAAATGTACATTGTATTCATAAATAATATATTATTTAAGTACTGAAAATACATTATTTTATATAATGTATATTCAGTACACGAATAATATACTTTTAATATATTAATAAAGATATACTTTTTGTTATAATCCACGTAGCTATGGACATAGTTCACGCAATAATTTTCCTTTGAATGACTACTGACTAGTAGACGAAGTTTCAATAAATTGAGTTTTTGAATTCAATTGGGTCGACATAACCTAACCGATCTTTCATCAGATCGAATTGAGTCTCGTCTAATTATTGGTCAACCATATTGAAAGGTAAATTCAAAGGGAAAATAACATATTTTCTTATTGTGACTAAAACAATTATATTTGGGCAATTTATATCGTGGATCAGGGTGTACAATATAATGCATTGTGCATCCCGATCCAAAACGATGTCGTTTTGAATGTTTTTAATTAACGATTATTTTTTTTTTCTGAAAATTCCATTTCCCGTCGATCGTTAACTTATAAGATGAGTTCTGTGTATGTTGTGATGATACTCTATGCATCCTGTTTTGACATTATGTGCATTCTGTCACAAATTTAATACATTCATCTCAATTACGTATGTTAATCACTTGAGTAGTGTAATATGAGTTATGCGTAGGTTCTGATGTGTTTGTGTATTTGGTGTTATCATTTATGTACATTATGGTTATGAATTATGTGTATTATGGTTATGGATTATGCATGTGTGTTAACCATTGGAATAGTGTAAACACTAAGATCAGTTATGTGTATATGTGGACAACTTTCTGTTTGACATTCTGTGTATTCTTTACACGGATTATGTGTATGGTATTGAAAATCAATAATGTACATAATTATATACTATAATACACATAATCATAAGCCTAAGCATTATCATTTCTGTTCCATGAGACATGTCATTCAAATCATTAGTGTACAGAATTATATATTAGAATACACATAATCATAAGCCTAAGTATTATCATTTATGTTTCATGAGACATGGCATTCAAATCATTAATGTACAGATTATATATTAGAATACACATAATCTCTTAATAGAATACACAGAATTACACATAACGAGAATTGGACGGACAGAACGGTGCCCATCGCGCGTCGACTCCCCACTAACTTAGTTAAACGACGTCGTTTCAGACCAAGGTCCACAGTGCCCTTTGGACCCTGGTCCACGGTATAAGGATTGTTATATTTGGGGTCATCACTCATCACAATCAATAATATTTTTCCCCTTCCCGAATGCATTAATCTTGTGTATAATTATCAACTGAGAGTTGTTTGCGATCGTCTCATTCTTAAGACAGTGTAGACTGTTTTATTTTTGTCGCTCAGCGTGGGTTTCTCCTTCCCTTTTAATAATAATAATATTTTGCTTATGGGCTATGCAACATACAACAATTTTGGGCCTACGTCATGGGCCATGCCTAGTAAGCAACTGTTGCTGCGCATTTCTTGAGCCTATTTATACTGGGCCTACAAGTCCAAAAGTGTGTGTGTTTTTTTCAAGGTTACTCCATCATACAGACACAAAGTAATATAATACGGAGTATTCAATAAGAGTTTTTTTTTTTTTTTTTTTTTTTTTTTTTTTTTTTTGGTACTACTAACTCCGTTACCAATAGTTATACAATGGACAAGGTGGACCCATCACAATTTACATATTGAATGTTCACAATTTACATACTGAATATTTACAATTTGAATTATGAGCATTCAATATATAAATTGTGTATTTTGGATTCGGGTTCACCTTGCAAGGTAAATCCGGGTCCACACAATAATTTGCCCTCTTGCTACAATTAGTATTGTGATCTCCCATTTGTGTGAGCCACAATTATTCTGCTTGACCACAATGTCTTTGGCAATATTTAATAAGAGTTAATTTCATGAATTGTCTATTGCCTATGACTGACTCTCACGTGAGATCGTCTCACGGATCATTATCTAAAATGTAAAAGTATTACATTTTTTTTTTCCAACAGTATTGTGTTTTCCCTTATAAGTAACAATATTTTATTCATGATTAGTATTACATTTTTCAATATAAGAATTACATTTTCAACTTGACCCGACCATCTTTAGAAAAATGATATGTGAAACAGTCTCGCACAAGCTTTTGCCATTGTATATTGACATTTATCAATTTTTATTAGCATCAACTTTTAATTGGATCATAAATAGTCCATTGACTGTTGATTTTGTTCCAGATTTGACCCTCCAGTTAAATATCAATTTAGTAAATATTAAATTTAAGGATAATAATGTACAAATTGACTTGTTGAGATGAGCAAATTTGGTTCATAAACTTAATGCATTGACTTCATCATTATTTAGAAGGTAAACAACCAATTTTTTATGCCCTAAAAAAGAAAAAAAAAAAGAATGAAATAACCAAATTTTTATGCCCTAAAAAGAAAAAAAGAATGAAATAGAGGTAAGATGGGTGAGGGTGGAGAACCTATTTGGCTTACATTGGTGAACAAAGGCATTCTTTTCGTTGCCTTATGGGATTGGGGAATGCCCATTGCCCAGTATTTAATTCAAGGATTGCGTGCATCATATCCCTTGCCTTTGTCCTTCATTAATCATTAGTTGCACTATACCTTTGCTTATTAATATAATAATTAAATTAAACTAACCAAATTTATTAATTCATCAAATGATATGATCAAAGTATAAGGCATGTGAATTACAGATCATAAAGGTTCTTTTGCCCACTTCACAATACCAACCAATCCTAATATGAAGTTAAGACAAAGTTGGATGTAAGTGAGTATAAAATAATAAATTTATAATTTTCATATAAGTTTAAATTTTTAATTTAAATAGAATATATATTAAAAAAACGCTTTTCATCTCTAAATTATAGAAAAATATCACTTCATTCACATTTCTTAATTAATACTTGTTGTCACTTTTCGTCTCTTAACTATGTGTGAAGTAAGTTTTTCGTCTCTTTATTCTATAATGATTGAGTTAAAAAATTATAAATAAATTAAAAAAAAAAAAAAGATAATTCATAGACAATGAGGGAATGAGGGATGAAAAGTAGACCTAGCAATTTGTCTTTTGTGTTTATTTTCATGTCAGTGTAAAAATATGGTATTAATGGGTTGGACTTGTACACGAACACCATCTGTGAAGTTTAACGGTGACAATTATCAACACAAGCACGGACACACTTTATAACGGATTAACACAACACAATAAACTAATAGGTTTCACGTTATATAGGTTGACAATGCATGAAGCAACACAAAGTGACACGATTAGACCCACTAACTCATTAATCTAATTTTATTAAAAATTGAAAAAATTTATTTTAGTGTTATAATAAAGTACATTATAAATTACACAAAACTTATATAATGATTTTTTAGGAAAAACTTATATGATACTAAATTAATGGAATACAAATTCTAGTTTCATATTAGTATTATTAGCTACTCCGTATTACTTTTGATGTCATTTGTGTTAGAAAAATAGCATAAAATGACATTATAAGTGGCTATTTTGTGGTACAAATATATGTGGGTTTCACTTCTCATTTGGGTGGAATCAAAGTGATTTCGGGTTCTTCGTAGTTAGACGAAGAGATTAATATATTGTACGCTCAAAACGGATAATGAGTGAATGAGAAATTGATTCTCAAAGTAGACTCATTTGAGTTGGAAAAATGAAGGAAAAGGATTTAAAGTAACTTTTGTCTTACATTAGTTTAGGAAGTGCCAAGCACCTTGTGCTCAAATGGCATGTAGTGGCCTCCTTCAAATGAAAGGTCATGAGTTCGAGCCTCAGTGGAGGAGATATCGAAATTGACTCTTTGTTCTTCAACAGGTTAGAAAAAGATACTACAATGTAATAGGGTCAGTTGTATTCAAAAAAAAAAAAAAAAACATTAGTTTAAAAACATTAGTTTAGGAAGTAAATTTGCACCACTATTTATACAAGAGTCTTTCTAAAGTGAGAGACTCTCTCTCCATCAAAGGGCTTGACTCGTATACTCGTGCCGTATCAGAAAACAACTATACCTACTGTGTTCACATCGTCATATTTTTCCCATAAATATTATTTTTGTAGTAATATTTCGTAACAATTTGTTTATTATTGTTAGCATTATTCTAACAAAATATTAAAATAGTACATGTGTCATTAATAGGTTGTTAACACGTTTTGTGTACACGTCGCATGCAATAATCTTAACAATTTTTTTTTTTAAGAACATAAGCGGGGATACCTAAAACAAAAATAAAGGAAGAGTCTAATCCGTCTCATGGAGAGAGTGCACAATTACCCCACTAATAATCTTAACATATTAAACATGTCTATATTGTGTCCTAATGTGGTAACATATTAAAAATCTAATACTAAGCATGTTATTACTATGCCAACCTATTAATGAACCGATACACAATAACACTAAACTCGAACTCATTATTTTTGTATTCAATTTCGTTTGGTGTTAAAAATTGTCAAACCTAATGAAAAGTGACAATAGTATAATTGAGAGAAAAAATATATTATTATTTTTATATAATTTATGACAAAAAGTACCATTTTCCTTGTTTTTGAAATTCATATAAACTGAAATGGTACGTTTTGAATTTTATTTGAGAGGGTGGGCAAAAAGTAAAAACTAAAAAGTCATGGAGTATATTATTGTGGTAGGTGGCAACCAAACTTTAGGCATAAAAATAAGTAATAAAATAACCTCATATTTAGTCCTTCACTATACTCTGATAGTCTGATTATTTTCAATTTTGATCTTTTAACTATTACATAATTTTTAATCTTCATGTTCAAAATTGACCAAATTTAGTTTCTCAACGGTAAAAAGGTGTCATTTTTAATTTTTACATTATAAAAAAAATGCAGCACTTGTAATCACCTTAGATAACTAGAAGGTGATATATTTTAAATAATAAAAAATATAAATTTAAAAATCAAAAGTGAAAAATGAAAGACCAAAATTGAAACTAATGTTATATTCAGTTTTTTTTTTTTTTTCTTTTTTTGGGGTACAGGAGGGCAGGATTTTTTTAAATATTTTTTTAATACTACCAACTCTATTTCTATATAGTATCTATTTATACATATTTTTTCAATCTATTAAAGCACAAAATTACTGAGATTCGAATCTGTAACCTCCAATTTAAGAAAGTTATTGAGGTGTTATTGAGCTACAAACTACGGATTACTTGGTAATGATTTTATATATTAATTAATAAGTTTTAAATCGAAGTAGCGACAGAAAAAGGCATTTGCCAAAACAATGTAGTTATAATGACATTTCACCTTCTTTATTATCCAATTCCAATTCCTAATTTACAAAAATAAAATAAATTAAAAAACCGTACACTATATTTAGTGAAATTAATGATCAAAATTTAAAAATGAGAATGATATCATATTTAAGGGGACACTTAGGGTGTGTTTGGTTTGCACATGCGAATTGGAATCGGAATGGGAATCAAATACTTGGTAATGGTAATGTGTTTTGGTGAAAGTATTTTTTTGCATGTTTGGTAGTATGGTGGAATTGGAATGATTATCAATATTGATTTTTGGTTGTGTATGACCCTATAATGGGAATAAATGTTTTAAAATTACAAAAATAAAAAATCAAGGTAATTGATTATAATATAATGACATCAAAAGCATTAATATGAACAAAAAAAAAAATCAAAACACAAAACTAATCCAAACTTAAAAATTAGATTACCAATAAGATAGAATGATACCCCTTTTTAATTAAGGAATATGCCTTTTAATTGAATGTGTAATCAAATCTCATAGTTATGTTTTAAAAAGTTGTGACTTTGATTCACATTCCCATCGTGTGAATATGTGAGATTTTCAAAGATAATATAATACGCAAGCCAATACCCTAACTCCACCACAAATGCTAGTTCATGAGTAGAGATTTGATCCCAACTTAAGTACCACTTCACAATCTCTTGTGGAGCGATGTGGAATCATATTTTATAATTCATGTGTCACATACTCACATTTACTATGAGATTCTATAGAATATGACAAAAAAATGTGATCATTTGAATTAATGTGCCTTAAATATAAAATTACTCCAAAAATAATTCTACCATAGAAGGACATTCGTCATGTAAACTTTTTTTTTTTTTGGTAAATTTACAGGGTCTTTCTCTCCGTCCGTTTAACGATCCGGGGTCCACCCACGTTCGCTCCCCCCACAAAATTCGTCATGTAGACTTTGATGATCACCGAAAATGATTAATTAAATTTATTCAATTAGCAAATAGGATTAGAAAGATTTATCACATTAAATGTTAAACCATAAATTATATTATTATAAATTTAGATTTATCTCTATCAAGTCATAAATAAAAAATTTCAATTTTTAAGGGATTAAATATTTAATAACATGTCAAAGACCTTGTGATTTAGTGACACTCGGTTGTACCCCACATGGTAGAGGGTACAAAATTTATGAGTCATGCTAAATACCAATGCACTCAAGTAGGTTGTGCTATAACATATTTGCAAATGCACCATGGAGTTTGTGCAGTATGTCTAGAGTGTGTAACAAAATGTCACTGTGTTTCTCTTCTTCTTTTTCTCCTTATTTTTGAACGGTTGATAATTTTAAATGGACGAATAAGATCATTCTATATTTTTATCAAAAATATTTTTAATTCTATGTTTGATACTTTTCATGAAAATTACTTATTAGCTTTATTGGTTTGAATTGATTTTCAGTCTTTTTGTGATCATTTGTCAACTAGAGTACAACCTGAGACTTTAACCATAATATTTTTTTTAAAATCAAAGTTGGATGGATTCCATTTTTTTTAAAACAGTTTGATGGATTCCATAAAAAAAGAAAAAAATCTGTTTTTCTTTTCTTTTTCTGTTTTTGGTTTTTCCAATATTGAATTATCGAGACATGCCTAATTGGCTTTGACGTGTAGTCTTCCCCAAATACATTCCTTTCTCCTCGCTCGCTCCCCCTTACAATTTCTCTGCAAATATCCACAACACAATTCTTCTCTTTCATTTTTCCACACTTAATTAGCTTCACACCATAATATGCAGACATATATATACACAGACAGATAAACAGTCTCAAACGTGCAACAGAAAAAGCTAAACAAAAATTTCTATACCAACCAGCTTTGACTTTTGTATTTCATCAAAGTTTGCAAAGTTCTGAAGAAAGAAGTTGTGTTTTTTTAGCAATTCTTGAATGGAATTATCATGTTCTTCGCCATTGTCGGTTAACTCCACTGTTTCCAGATTGTACCCGCCGCTTCGTTGTCGTCTTTCGTTTTACGGTCGCCGGAAAACCACCCAGTATGTGGGCTCTCTTCTTCGCCACTGCCCTTCTTCCCGTTCCACCACCGCAGCTCCGGGAATCTCTTCCTCGTCCCTTTTCGGGGTCTCGGTTTCGCACCGGCCCTGCGCCTCGTTCCGCCGGAAAGTGAAGCGATCTCTGCGTATTGCCTGTGGAGTGTTCGAGAGATTTACTGAGAGAGCAATCAAAGCAGTGATGTTCTCTCAGAGGGAAGCCAAGGCTTTGGGGAAGGACATGGTGTTCACGGAGCATCTTTTGTTAGGGCTGATCGCCGAGGATCGTGGGCCCGGCGGGTTTTTGGGGTCTGGAATCACCATTGAAAAGGCCCGGGAAGCTGTTGTGAGCATTTGGAATGATGGGGAGAATGTGAAAGTTGGGTTTGAAGATTCTGGTTCGGCAACCTCGGCCACAGATGTGGCGTTTTCCGCTAGTGCCAAGCTTGTGTTTGAGGCTGCCGTGGAGTATTCAAGGACTATGGGATATAATTTTATTGCTCCAGAGCACATTGCCATTGGATTGTTCACTGTTGATGATGGCAATGCTGGTCGTGTTCTTAAGAGGTATAACATATTTGCCAATATACTAACTCACTTATATAAAAGAGCTTGTTGTATCATGAATAGTTTTTTATGTGTTTTGAGATTGTCTGATGAATTATCTGACTGTTACATTAAAAAAAAAAAAAAAACTGTGCTTTTTCAATTTGTTCAGAAACTAGGGCATCTTAATAGATGGTTAATTGGTTACATTTGGGATTTCTCGTAGTTACACTAAGGCTGCTTTATGAGGTATTTGCCGCTGAGAGGAGTATATGAAATCGATTTTCTTGGTGGGGGAATTGTTTAAGCATACGAGTTTTGTTGGGCGGAGGCCGGTAAAGGTCCAAGTACAGCAATTGGTGGCTAGGGAGATTGTTGAGCGGAGGCCGGTGAAGGGCCAAGTCCAGCACCCGCCTCTCAAAAATGTGGTGGCGGTATATAAGAAAATAAAGTTGTGCCTTTGCTATGAGCTATAGCTTTTGGCGTAGCAGTAAACACTTGATCCTAACAAGTGGTATCAAAGCAGATCATTGGTTCGAGGGAAGGGAAAATTGTTGGGCGGAGGCTGGTAAAGGGCACTTTTAATAAGGAAATAAAGTTGCGCCTTCGCTGTGAGCTATAGCTTTTGGCGTAGTGGTAGGCACTTGATCATAACAAGCTTGATCTATGATGACCATATGAATGGAACTTTTGTGATGAAAGAAGCTTTGAGTTATAGTCTGCCTGGAATGTCACTTAGGAATAACTGATAGAGTGATAGAAAGTGCAAATGCATATAATGGTTATAAGTATTATGCTATTGGTGAGAATTAGGTGTTTTGCCAGAGCACTTATGTAATCCACAGTCAAATGTGGTGTTTTGAGACTACTCTGCAACATTTCTGATACTTTAGTTTCAAATTCTTAATTAATACAAAGAAGCTCCAGTTTGCCATCCTTTTTTCTCACATTTAGGTACTCTGAACCTGTTGACATCTGACTTTACATCACAAATGGTTAGACATTTGTGAGACATAGTTTCAATTCTAGTAATATAGGCACATGAGAGGTTTCCTCTATGAGGTTGGACTGATGTGATTTCAGATTAGGGGCAAATGCAAATCATTTGGCAGCTGTTGCAGTCTCCAGACTTCAAGGGGAGCTTGCAAAAGATGGTAGAGAGCCACCTGCACTCAAAAGATCACGTGACAAATCATTTACTGGGAAAATAACAATTGACAGATCCACTGAGAAAACTAGAGGTATGAGCCAATTTTCTCTTCTTTCCACCATTTTTTTTTTCTGTTTGACAATCACTTAGAAATAATCCCAAGTCAATTATGCAGAGAAACGTGCCCTGGAACAATTCTGTGTGAATCTTTCTGTCCGTGCTAGTGAAGGACGAATT
This sequence comes from Ipomoea trifida, assembly GCA_003576665.1. NCBI lineage: Eukaryota > Viridiplantae > Streptophyta > Magnoliopsida > Solanales > Convolvulaceae > Ipomoea > Ipomoea trifida. The sequence goes on from CP025654.1 coordinate 6,066,425, forward strand.
GATCCAGTAATTGGCCGAGACACTGAAATTCAGAGAGTTGTTCAAATACTCTGCCGAAGAACAAAAAACAATCCAATTCTTCTTGGCCAAGCTGGGGTTGGGAAAACAGCGATTGCTGAAGGACTGGCAATAAATATTGCAGAAGGAAATGTTCCTTCTTTCCTGTCGGTGGGTTTTTCTTCAAAGAATGGCATATTTTCTTCAGCATTTTGCGGCCTTGGCTGCATATCTCTATTCTTTTCTTTTCTAATAGTAGCCTGCAACTTGATTTGAGATATTGTTTCTATACACAGAAAAAGTGCATAATGTCCTTGGACATTGGGCTATTGATCGCAGGCGCGAAGGAGAGGGGTGAACTGGAGGCGCGTGTGACTACATTAATTAAGGAGGTTAAGAAGTCAGGTAAGCAAATTGTTCAAGTAATTCTTGGGCTTGCCGATGTTGATCATGTCTAATCATGATATGACTGCATTGCAGGCAATATCATTCTTTTCATCGATGAGGTCCATACACTTATTGGTTCGGGCACAGTTGGACGAGGAAGTAGGGGTTCTGGACTTGACATTGCTAATCTGTTAAAGCCACCACTTGGACGTGGTGAATTACAGGTGATATACTGTTGTTTGTTGCTTGTGCATGACTTGTTTATAATTGCAGTGGCGTGTTATTGATAATGAAACATGTATTACATAACCGTATTGGAAGTGCTTAAAATTTTCCTATCACAGTGTATTGCGTCTACAACAATGGATGAATACAGATTACACTTCGAAAAGGACAAAGCACTCGCTAGGAGGTTTCAGCCTGTAATGATTAATGAACCAAGCCAGGTGAATATACTCTTATTCACATCTATGCATGTGCTTGGGATATCCCGACTAACATATGGGTTGTGCACAAAATGTACAGGAGGATGCTGTCCAGATACTGCTAGGGCTGCGAGAGAAATATGAGGCCTATCATAAGTGTAAATATACATTTGAGGCCATAACTGCAGCTGTGCAACTGTCAGCTAGATATATTCCGGATAGGTATCTTCCAGACAAAGCTATTGATCTTATTGATGAGGCCGGGAGCAAAGCTCGAATGGAAGCTAATAAAAGAAAGAAGGAACAGCTGACTTCCATACTTACAAAGCCACCAAGTGATTACTGGCAAGAAATCAGAGCTGTTCAGGCAATGCATGAAGTGGTAACAAAATCATTTACCTTAGGTCGAGAAGTAACTTTATGATATCTTTAACTTTCTCACTTCTTCTAAGTGCCTGGGTTATGTTGTCGTGTATGTGAACAGATCCTGAGAAGTAAACTCAGTGAAAATGATGATGCATCGCAGTTTGAAGGGGATAATAAAGTCAATGTGGAACATTATATGACCTCTGCAAATAAAGATGATGAGTACGTCTGCTGTGTCTTTAAAAGGGAGAGAGGGATGTTACTTGTTAACATCAATAACTATGTCTAATAGAAGTCAAAAGTAATCAAATTTATCATTCTTTGATTTTCCCCAGGCCTTCTATAGTTGGACTTGAGGAAATAGCTGCTGTCGCTTCACTCTCGTCGGGGATTCCTCTTCAGCAGCTTAGGGTTGATGAAAGAATGCTTCTGATGAGTCTTGATGAACAACTCAGAAAGAGGGTTGTTGGTCAGGATGAGGCTATTAGTGCCATTTCTCGGGCCATTAAGCGATCCCGAGTTGGCTTGAAGGACCCAAAGAGACCAATTGCTGCAATGCTCTTCTGTGGTCCCACTGGAGTTGGCAAAAGTGAACTTGCAAAAGCATTGGCGGCAACTTATTTTGGTTCGGTATGAGTCATACCATATGTTATCCTTTTTTTTTTTAACAAGTAAAATTAATTATTTGATAGTATTATGCCTTTCATAGTGAATTTTATCCCTCTTTTTCAGCTTCTGAACTCGTTCCATTTTGGGATGTTTACTAGATAGCCAGTTCCTGTGGATACATAATATTACAATTGTTACCAACTTTCAGGAATAGTTAGCTACCCCTTTCTTTCCTTCCCGCTTTCCCTTGTTAAGTGTTTGTTCTAGCTGTCCTTCCCATCCAACCCTAATACACTTCCCAATATAACAACTAGTAACTTCATTTTTTCTTGCCACTATGGTTTTAACTTCTACGTAACTACGTCTGTAACGATGGCGTTAATAGTTGTGGCAGTGGTGGTTTTGCCTGATTGAAACTGTTGTTATTGGATCACCTATGATGGTAGACTGTCGTGGATAATCATCTGTATTACCTGTATTGTTATCTGTACTTATCTCATGTCAATGACAATTATTTACTATTTTATACCCTTCATCTTTATTTTCCAAGTATTCTTGATCTTGATTGTACGGTGTAGGAGTCTGCCATGTTGAGATTGGACATGAGTGAATACATGGAGCGGCATACCATAAGCAAGTTAATTGGGTCGCCCCCCGGTTACATAGGATATGGAGATGGAGGCACTTTGACTGAAGCCATCAGAAAAACGCCTTTCACAGTTGTGCTACTAGATGAGATAGAAAAGGCACACCCCGATGTGTTCAATATTCTCCTTCAGCTATTCGAAGACGGCCACCTCACAGATTCTCAGGTTTGTACCCGATATTACACTTTCTTTTCTTTACATTCAAGTTGGAATGTGTAGCGCTTAGGGTATTTTGAATTGGTCTTTACTTGGGATAAAGTTTGTGTTCTATCTTCTGCATTTATTCTCCGGTTGGAAGGCCTTATTTTTGTTCATGGTGGCTGTGGTTTCTAATTTTGGAATTTTTTTCAACAGGGACGAAGAGTATCATTTAAGAACGCCCTTATACTCATGACTTCTAATATCGGTTCCCCTGCCATTGTAAAGGGGAGAAGGAATGCAATCGGTTTCGTGCTTGCAGATGATGAATCAACCTCGTATGCTGGAATGAAAGCGTTGGTGATGGAAGAGCTGAAGGCATACTTCCGGCCCGAGCTACTAAACAGATTAGACGAAGTAGTAGTGTTCCGTCCACTCGAGAAGCCTCAGGTTTGTGCTATTATGAGTATTATCCCTCAATTAACTGAACTTGTTGCGCCCAATAAACTCGAGCTCGTCTTGAAACCTGCACTGTTTAAAAGAAGGCTGGAATAACATCCCATACCCCTTCCATTTCAGATGCTGGAGATACTAAACATTATGCTGAAAGAGTTGAAGGCTAGGCTTGTTTCCATGGGAATAGAGTTGGAGGTATCAGAAGCAATCACAGACCTGATCTGCCAACAAGGATTCGACAGAAACTATGGCGCTCGCCCTCTCAGGAGGGCAATCACGCACATAATTGAAGATCGGTTGAGTGAATCGTTGCTTTCTGGGGATTTCATGCCCGGAGATGTTGCCGTAATCCAGTTAGATGATTCGGGGAATCCAGTCGTGACCAATCGATCGAACAGGACTATCCGTTTGTCTGATACAAGCTCAATGGCTTAAGTGTATAATGCAACTGGACCTGTAAATCTGGGTAAATTCCACTTAGTGTAGGTATAACTAATTCGTTTATGTACAGAAGATGAGACAAATGTAAAACCCCTCCCTTGTACAGATTATAATAGAATGTTCTGTTAATTCCAAAATCAAGACAATGAGTTTCATAATCTTTTGTACAAGAGCAAATCATTCTACCAGTAAATGTAAAACACTAGCGATACAGTTTCTTTGCAGGCCAGTAAGAGTGCAACTTTGCTAGGCCAGCATCGGATGATTACAAAGCAAGGTAAAGTTTTAGTAGTTGTAAAAGGAATGCAAATGGGTCTTCTTAATAATACACCAGAAAGCAGTGGCTTAAGCTATGCGCCTATGCAGTCTAATAAACCTCATTTTTCAGAAAAGCAAAGCTCAACATCTAGCAGAACCATTAGCCTTGTAGGACTGATAGATGATAGCATGTGTAAAATTGTCCTTGCAACACACCACCTATTCTTGAAACTTATTCCTGAAAAATCAGAAGCAATATGAAAATTGGAACAGCAAAGGAACGCAAAAACATGCCGATGGCTGCCAGATACACATGTTGGTAAGTATATATATTTTATGTCCTCATTTCCAATGCACACGTATGATGACAACAAAAGATAATCAAGACACTAAAGCTATTTATGCTCTTAGTTACCATTCACACCTATGATGACAACAAAAGAAAATCAAGGCAATAAAGCAAAATGTACATGTTCCCAAGAAAATGAGCTTCTCTATTGACAATTCTTGAAATATTAGTATTTTAATGCTAAAGACATAGCACAAAAGGCAACTGAATTAAAATAACATGCCAACAACCAATTAATGCATAAGAAACTTCACCAATTGATGAGATAATCAGAGTCACCATATGTATGTAATGAACTATATGTACCTGCTCCATTTCTGTAGGACCGTCGTTTTGTTCAGTGACACTATCTCCCTGCTCATTATTAGCTTGATTCTCGCCATCTGTTACCATTTTATCTTCTTTAGCATCATCCTTCTTAGAGCCAGCATCATCATCACCAATGATGAGATCTGCAGGAAGCTGGCCAGACTTTAAAGCCTACAGAAGTTTTAAATGATTAGTAACTTGTCTGAACTGTAGAAAGCACAAGGCTTAAAATGATAGAAAAAAAAAAAAAAAAACAAAAATCTTTCACACCTGCTCAAGCCTTGCAACCTCTTCAAGAGTTTGTGAATTTACAATGGCAGCCTGCAAATTATTTTTAAAAATACAGAGTATTAAGATAGAAGAATATGTCCTCTTCTTTTATTTTTTTTCTTTTCCTTTTTTAGGAAGGGGTTGGTGCAGGAAATAGTGTTGGAAAATGAACATCATATACCATTAACACACACACATAGCATAGCAAGGAACAGGAGATGCAAATAGATTATTGCATTAAAGATATGGGTCAAGGACTTTGTAATGAACATCCACCAACCAATTAAAAATAAGCAAACTCGAAACAGTTATTTGTACCTTAATCGCAATAATTTGCTCTGGTGTGGGTGCAGTTGGTTTAGGTGCTTGCTCTTCCTTTGGCACCTCAGGAGTGGCTGGAACCTCACCAGGTACAAATGTCCTCACCGACTCCTTCTTAGCCATTTCCTCAGCTTCTTGAGAAGCAAATAGATTATTTGCCTCCATACGCTCCTGACAAATCCATATAGCTCAAGCAAAAATATCATATAGAAGTAATTAATTATAAAAATAAAGGTCACCGATGCTCTGAGATCATAAGTCAAAACCCCTAAAAATGTTAGCCTTGTATAAAATATGAAGCTAAATGACATGGCACATCACAAAAGGGCAGAAAAGTCTCATGTACTTGAAATGTAAGAAAAAATTATGAAATGGCATACATCCCCATTCCTAAAATGTGACAACAGATAACAATTAGAAAAATCTAAATCGTTTAGGGAATCTACACCATATGAAGAAACGACCAACCTTTTGTTTCACTTTCCTAAAATCCAGCAATCTCAAAGACTTCAACTTGTGGATGACATACAAGCGGTAGTTGGGTTTCTTCGTGATATTATTATCAAGCAGACTCAGGAACTGCAGCTTCGGGAGGGATGCCAGCGGATCAATTTCAGCCAAATTAGTGAGCCTGTTGTTAGTAAGAACTAAGGTATGCAGTTTCGGCAAAAACTCTGCAATACCCCATATTCAGTTAAAGCTTTCCATAAGTAAATCCCACTTTAGAGCTACAGATTATTATTATAATATAATCCTAGAATCAGAATGGTCAAATAGCCTCACCTCCAATCTTCGGATTGATGCGAGTAATTCTGTTGTTGTTCAGCAACAAAGTCCCGAGCCGATTAAGATAGGGAAAATTCTCAAGCTTAACTATCTCATTGTCCGACAAATCAATAGTGTCAAATTGATCCTGTTGTTAACCAAAGAATCCCAAACTTCAAGCTCAAAACACCAAAAATTGTATAGAATCACTAAAACTCTTCATTAGGTTATAAAACAAATAAAAAATAAAAGTTCACCTCAGTAGCACCCAAGTTCTCTATAACCGGAATCTTATTGCCTGTACACAAATCAAACACATATACAAAGAAAATCATAGTAAGGAACCTGAAAACAGGTTATGTACAGAGATAATAAAGTGCAAAAGTATACGAGTTGTTGAAGAATAGGGTTTTAGGAAGAGAGGCGAACCTCGGAGATCTAGCTCGCGCTCGCGAATAGCATTGAAGAAATGAGGGCTTTTCCAGATCAAGTCCGCCGTTAGCCTCACCATTCTCTCTCTCTTCTCTTCTCTTCTTCGCAGTGCTGAAGGGAAGATGGAGCAAAACCCTTCAATATACAACCTGAAAACTGAAAAGGGTTTTTCCCGAGCACCGAAGAAGAAAGTACCACAGTCAATATGTATTTACGTAAATACCCTCATCATATATTTTAAAAGTTTGTTTTGGTGGTAGACCTTCTATTATCCTAGAATCACATGGGCACCCCAACCCTTCTCCATTATCTCTCTATTTTGTAGCTCAATTCTTCTAAATCACTCTATAATCTAACTAGTTAATATATAGCCAAAGATCTTGGGTCAAGCGGTATGAAATGACTCTCACAAATGAAAAGTAGGGGCACAGGTACTATATGTAACAGGGGAGGATCCTTGGGGCATTTGAACATATAAATATTTTTTAAAAATATTTCTTAGGGGCGTTAATTATGGTCAAATCCATCATAAATTTGTGGATTCGTCATTTATCAACAAAAAAAAAAAACAATTCTCTCTTTTCTCTCAATTTTGTGGACGCTATACTTCTCCATATTATTTATTATTTTATTCAATTTCTTATAATTATAATTTCAATTTTCAATTTTAAATCAAAATAAATTTAAATAAAGAAATAAAATAATATTTAAATTACAAAATATAATTTCATTAATTAATTTAAATAATGAACACCACATTAAAATTTGCATTTGAAATCTTTTACGAAACATATTAACATAATACACAATCAAGCAATTGGCTTGATTTATAGTCCTCCACCAATAATAATAAAATAAAATAAAAAATCGCGCACAAGCATGTCACTAGCATGTACCAGTCACACGTCTGGAATGACAAGTTTTAGAGAGAACATCTCTTTGAAACTTGTTTCTTCCCTCTCTTCCATCTCTTATTCTTTTTTCTTTTTTTTTTTTTTTAATCTTTGGAGAAGCCCTTAAAAATTAAATTAGGGTGCCTTTATAAATTAAATTAGAAGAACTTATTAGTGTACTTGAAAAAATATAAAATTTCAAAAAATGTTTCAAATTTGTTCCTTAACTGAATAAATAGTGTAATGGAATATTTCAACTATAAAAGGCTCTAATTAACCTTTTAAACTAATAAAATAGTGTCATTGACTCATTACATTAACTATTTAGCATATATGGCTAATTTGATGTGGCGTAAAGTTTGATGTATATTTTATTTTCGGATGACGAACAGGACTTCTTTGAACAACTTACTGATTACGTAACTAGAATAGACAACAAAAGTACTCAATTTCACTATTGATTTCGAATAAGGGAGTTAATTGAAAATTTGTAAGTTAGATAATATAATTATACTATTCGGTTGGACTAATAAGACCCATTTGACCTTTTTTTTTTTTTCACTATAAGACAAATAAAAAGTGTAATTCATTTTTTAATAAATAAATCAAATCGTGTCATGCCAATAAGAAATACAAATTGAAGTACAAAATAGAATAAATATATGCCTTGTTTGGCAATTAGCGATTAAAGAATTGCGTTAGCAATTTTGACCAACAAATTCTATCATCTATTTATATAAAAAAATATTTGATAAAATTATATATTTAATGTTAGCGGTTAACATGTGACCTATAAGAGCATACCTATATTTAACAAAAACACAAGCAAATATTATTATAATTATTATTGAAATCATTATTATTATTATTATTATTATTATTATTATTATTACTAAGAAATACACGAAGAGAATTTTACTTGTAAAAGTGTACACTTCATACTCCGTAAAAACAAACTACATGGAGGATAATACAACACGGGCCCCTCTCGGCTCTCTCACAACCAGTAGCGTCACTATTACTGAGATGATGACGACTTACTACCTTCAAAAAAAAAAAAAAAAAAGGTGAAAGAAATGGGTGGTTTGTTGATCGGTTTAACTTTGATTTTCCCTCTTTCTCACGCTGCAAAAAAACTGTGAGTAGATAAAAGCGGATTGAATTTTGAGGCTCAGCTTTCATCAAGAAAGACAAAGCTCGCAGATTTTGTGCCTTACAACTTGTTGGAGATAAATCCATATACTCATAAATATCTACGACTATAAAGACAGCTTCTTTGCTTTCTTATCATAATGGGGGATATTACTAGAAGAATATCAGACTTTTCTCTTGAAGCTTCTTTTATCTAATAGTATAGTGCATATATATAAAGCAAGAAAGACTAAATTTTGAAGGTTGTTTGTTTCTTTGCAGTTCTTGTTTTTTGTTTTTTTGTTGAATTGAAATGGCAGTAGCTATGGCTTCTGGTGGGATTGTTTCTGGGCTTTGCAGTGGTGTAAGAGTGATCGAGAAGCAGCCCATTTCAATCCGTGGTGTTCTTAGAGGCTCTTTTGAATTGGGTTCAGTTCATAGGATTGGCATTGTTCCCAAGAGGTGAAGTTCATTCAATTATGTGTGGAGTTTTTGTGTTTTCTTGAAAGTTGAAATCTTTGAACAATTTGTGTGAGTAGTTGCAGACCCATTTTGTAATGTCATGAGATTGGCTTTATCTATCACTTGGATTCAAATTTTGGACACAATTTGAGAGTGTTTTTGTTTGTGCCTTTTGGTTATTTTCAGTTAAAGTTAATGCTTTTTTGGATTTGGCTGATTTTTTGCTGGATTGCTGTTTAGTTCTGTATTGATTATGTGTATACTTCATATGGTTTCATAATTGAGCTATTTCCACTTGCAACTTGGGCTCATTAATTTTGATTTGCTTGGTAATGACTTTTAGTGAATATTAAACTCTGTCCTTTTTGCAAACTCTAGTGGATAATTTCTGGAAACAGATGCAATTAGGTTTTTAATATTGGTTTCCTTGAAGTTCCATTTAGTTGGCATATCCTTATACACTAATACACCAGCCAAATTTATAACTAACTCCATAATCCATAATAATTGAGTACTCAAGTGAGCTCTTAAAGTGGACAAGTTATGTGACATTGATTAGCTGAAGTGGTTTTTTTAGTTGAAATCGGTCTATATTTTATCCTATCGCAGGTTAGCGTTGTCAGCAAGTACATGTCCAAAAGCATCCTCGTCTGCTGTTGAGGTATCCCGAGCAAATGTTTGATGTAATTTGTCTATATGCGTATGTAAACTAATCTTCTAGGTTCATATTATATGTTTAATCTGATTGAAAAAGACTGCTGAAGTTCCAACACCGAAAGTCATAATAGATCTGGATTCAGATCCAGATGCGACTGTGGTAGAGGTCACCTTCGGGGATCGCCTAGGAGCACTGATTGATACAGTAAGTCCCCGAGCTCTTGTGATTCAAATGATCAGCGTTGTTGCTGTAATTACTCATTTGCGTCGGTTGAATTTAAAACGCTGCAGCTGCTCTTTAAATAGGTTCCACAGTACATTTACTTAGTGTTGTCATCAAATATGTGTCAGATGAATGCGCTAAAGAACCTTGGCCTGAACGTTACCAAGGCAAACGTCTATCTTGATTCTTCAGGGAAGCACAACAAGTTTGCAATCACAAAAGCGTAAGATCACATTGCAGATTAATCTTGGTTTTTTGTAATTTGCATTGCCAATTATACTTGACTTAAAGTCTAGATGTTTACTGGTCTTTCAACCGGAGAATGGAGACTCGTTTTATATTTGTTTTAATTCTTTGGTTTTGATGATGCCTAGAGCACCAATATGTTCTACTTCATACTAAATCTTGTAAGACGACAAGTTTATGGTCCCCACTGCCCCTTTTTTGAAGATTATACAGCATGAGATTCATGATGGTTTAGTGCTGTTTTATAGCTTTTTTTCTTGATTTACACACTGCAATGATTCCCGAGTCTCACAACCTTCTTCACCCTGATTATGTTGTTATTGTGGCTTGTTTCTAGTTCTACAGGTAGAAAAGTTGACGATCCAGAGTTGCTCGAGGCAATTCGTTTAACAATTCTTAACAATATGCTAGAGTACCATCCGGTAATAATAAGCATTTCGCATACTAGATGTCTCATCCAAGTAACTCTTACCAAGGATTTTATTTAAGCCCTTTATCTGCAGGAATCAAGTTCCCAGTTAGCTCTGGGTGAAGCTTTTGGCGTTGTTCAACCAAGTCAAAAGGTTCTTAATCTTCCATTAGTCGCCCTTTATTTTCGTCCTACTTGAGTACAATACTACTGATGCATCCAAAACAAATTAAACGGGCTTTGAATATGCTTACTTATAATCAATAATCAAGATCTGAACTCTATCCAGTGACATCATACACCGCAGAAATCTTAAGCATTCAATGTTTATCTTACATTTTAGCGGTGGAAATGTTCAGGTTGACGTGGATATAGCAACACATGTCCATGTCTACGATGATGGCCCTGAACGGAGGTGAATTCCTACTTAGATTTGCTGTGTTGCAGACTAACAAACAAAGCAACCTTAACTAACGTGCTTCTGTTTTGCAGCTTACTCTGTGTGGATACAGTGGACCGACCTGGATTAATAGTGGATCTTGTAAAGATGATTACTGACATAAACATTGACGTCGAATCAGGAGAATTCGACACCGAGGTATACTTAACACTTAACAGCCAGTTCCTAGCTTGTCCGCCTGGTTTCATTGTGCCATAGCGTTAACAATAGTAAGTGTCATAGTCTTATGAAGATAAACGAAACGAATTTTCTCGTGCCTAGGGATTGTTGGCTAAGGCGAAATTTCACGTCAGCTACAAGGGTAAAGCTCTAATCAAGCCCCTTCAACAGGTACCTATACTGCTTAGCTAACTCGAGCATTATAGATACTGTTATTGGCGTTTTGAAGGGAAATGTTGCGGGATTGTGACTGATGAACTTATGAAACATTTCAGGTTCTTGCAAATAGCCTGCGGTATTTCTTGAGAAGACCAACGACAGAAGAGTCGAGCTTTTGATGCATTGCAGACTGTGGCATGATGAGGCACAATGGTGAATGGCACCTGGTAAAATGAATTTATGCCTCATATTTGATAAATATTTGACAGAATCCATTGTGAGGTTTACAAGGAAAAGAAAAATGCATGTAATTTGCAAAATGCAGTTTGAATGCTTCACTACTGTTATAGAATTGTTACCATGTATACGTCAATCCACTTCCAGCAAAGTAGAAATAGCCACTTACCACTGCAAATCCTGCAATCTAAATATTGAAATTTGTGTTTTATTATGAGTCAAACTACCTTGCATGCCATCCTTCTTTGGGGGGTGGGGGGGGGGGGTGCGGAGTTAGACCACGAGGTGTCTTGAGTGGCAAATTATTCTGAAGGTGGGCCCGAGTCTAAAAATACACAATTTTTACACTAAATATTCACAATTTACATACTGAATGTTCACAATTTTTATATACTAAATGTTCACAATTTACATACTGAATGCTTACAATTTGCATACTGAAGGTTCACAATTTACATATTGAATGTTCACAATTTTATATACTAAATGTTCAGTATATAAATTGTGTATTTTGACCCGGGTCCATGGCATAACGATTGGTCCTGAGTAGACCTTAACTATAGGAGACACCTTTAAATCTGTACCATATCTAGATTAATTCTCGTTCTCATTGGGCCGGCCCAATTAAGGGACAAAATACTGGTCATATTAGGTTTTCATACAAGAGGGCGATCTTTCTTCAAGAGATGAGAGTGCACGACCACTCGTGCCAACCAAGCTGATTATGGTCCTCTGTTAAATCTCTTTTTGACCTATAGCCCGGCTTCAAATTTACTACTTGTTTTAGTTCCTTTGCGTGTATACCAAAAAAAAAATGTTGAGCAAAGGTTTGAAGGGGGCTAAATTTAGCAGCTTATCGTCAGTGTGCGTTTGAAACACGTAGCTGCTATCTACTCATATGGAAAAAGAATTGCCTATTCGCTATTAACTTGGAGAAGTGATAAAGGTTCAATCTTGACAAATGTCGGGAGATTGTTGGGCTGGAATCTAGAGGATCGAGTCCAACATTCTACATCCGTGTGCATTCAAAACGAAATCAGTTAGAACAAGAAAACACTCCCTTTCATGGACTTGAAAGAGCACTAAATTTGCATTATTGCCTCCTGTCTACACCTTAGTCAAAGTGCACTATATTATGGAGATGTGGGAGTAATATCTGATGCAAACTTGAGTGGATGCCTTTGTTTAGGTTAGATAGATATATAATCATATAAAGGTAAGAGCAATAGATATGAGGTTTTTGGTTGAAAGTCCAGTTGCTGACACTTGACACTATTGGTGGAATAGGAAGATGGAGTGGGAATAAGGATAAGGAGGGACCAAATGACCAAAATGGATTAGATGACATTTCATGACCAAATGGATGATGTCATTTTATTGGTGTATTGTTGTTGTCTTGTTGTTGATTATTAATATTGAAGTGATTAGTGATCTAGGTGGCACATGAGTAATATGAGTTGATTAAACAAAAGACGAGTAAAGAATGAGTTGGAATATAGATTATTTGATCCAAAGCAAGCCATTTTGACTGGATATTGAAATTTAACATTACAAATTTATATTAAAACTTGAGTAGAGATATAAAAATTGTAGGTTCAAATGTGGTAAAATACTTTGTATATGTTATTTGAATTAAAATTAATGTTGAGTGGCTTAAACTTTATATAAACCATTGTTAATATGCTCTAACTTTTTTTCGGTGACAAAGGAAATCATAATCGGATCTAGAAAATGGGGCGGCCTCCACGGATACTTTCTCAGCCTATTGAAGCACAAAGAGTTAATATTGCATTTACTGAGGTTTAATCTCATGACCTCCCATATGGGAGAGTCAATACATGTCATCTAATCCCACTATTAATACAAATATGAAACATAATTAGTTTGATAAAATGATTCAAAAATAGAAAACACATTATAAACCCCACTATTAATATAAATGAATGCTTGCACATATTATATTTTAAACAATAAAAATAAAAATATCACTATTAATATTTCTAAAAAGGCCAAAAAAGTGTAAAAATCCAATGAGAATCAAACTTTGACCTTTACTAAATTAAAGTCATAAATTGTCATCCCACCTAACTCAATTTTTGCTTACTTACTCTCACACACACACACATGCAAGCGGTACTATATATGAGGGGTGGGGGAAGGGGCAGCTGCCCCCACTGTTCCCATTGTAGCTCCGTATCTGATCATAATTACTGTCGAAGCGTGTGCTCTAACATTAATTTTGACCCGTTTTAAGTGGGTGTTATATTTAGTCGTCCAAATTAAACTCGCAGGCCGGCCCGCAGGGCCTGCCAACCTGCGTGGGGCGGGTAAGGGTTGCATGAATCCTAGCTCGCGGGCCTAATGGTTCGGCCCACAAAAGCCTGTCAAAAATTAAGCCCGCGGTCGGATGGGCGGGCCTGCTTTGATAGTACTAAATGTTAATATTTGTATGTAGACTTTATTTATTTTTTTGAACTTTGAATTAAAAAAAATTACAAAAAAAAAAAAAAAAAAAACCAGGCCGGCCCGCGTGGGGTGTGCTAAGGTTCCATGGACTAGAGTTATAAAAAGTAAAAACTAAAACCAAAAAAATGGAAAGTTATTTTCCCCTAAAACATACCTATTTTCCTTTGACTAAGGTATCATTTTCCATTGACCTTATTTTCTCCCTTAAAAACTCAAAAAACATTTTCCTGCAGTCATTTTCTGAATTTTCAAACGCAACCTAAGTTCAATTTGATCTGCCTAGTTATATTCCTTTACAAAATGATCAAAGAATGGATCTTCAACGCTAGAAGACATATTTGTGTTCAGAAGTAATTTCTAGCGCTAATTGGATGTAAAATGTGAAAATTTGGAGATGAGAAAAGTATAATACTTGAGTTTGTGTAAGAGCATCCTTAGTAGTAAGTTTTTTTTTTTTTTTTTTGAGTAGTTTTTGTAAGTGTAATTAGGAAAGAGAAGATGGGAGGAAACGAAAAAAAGATTTTTAAAAAAAAAAAAACAGATTTGTCAGGCGCGCTTCGGGCGCGTGCAGTGCATGTGCCCGCTGGGCGCCATTGTTGCAGGCTTGCAGCCCATGCGAGCAAGGCGCGGCTGCTACATTGGAATCCGTGAGTGTTTTTACTGTACCAAAAATCATGCTTTGCTCGGCTATATACGTCCAAATATGTCTAACAACTATAATGACATCAGACCTTGTGATGCCTAGGGAATTTTCACTTATCCATATCAGAGTGCATTGTGGAAAGCATGAGCACAAAGGACAAGTACAATTACCCCAATTTGTACATTATACATTATATTGTAACTCTAAAATAACTAGTATAAATACTATTTTTTTTTTTTAATTAGACAAATGGAGACAAGGGACAACTTGAATACATTTCATTTCTAGCTATGAGAGCTCTAAACTACTCTAACCCTTCTTTATTCTTCACTGATACTATTCCATTACAATCAAGCCTTTTATAAACAAGCCTAAACCTAACATATAGTTTAATATTTAGGGTCATGAGTTCATATATATATACACTAACAGTATGATAATTTAGAAAGACTAAATCCTGATCAACAAATGCACAACTGTATTTATTTAGATTAGATTACTATCTCATGATATACATTAAACTATTTGTGATCCCCTGAAATCATGTCAGATGACAAAAAATTAAAACAAATAAATCATTTCAAATTTATGTTCCAAAAATTAGCTATTTTTGACATTTAAAGTGGTCTTTTGTGATATAATTTTTAGTGTGCGGATCCACTTCTAATTTGATTTGGGTTAAAGTAGATTTGAATTCCCTTTAGTGAGATATTTAATTTGATATATTATACGCATAAAATAGATAATGAGTGAATGACAAATTGATTCTCAAAATATACCTATCGGAGTTGGGAATACTATGAAGAAACCTTTTGTTGTCCCACATTGATTCTCCAATTCCCTTTTTAGTTGATTCAGATTTTGACGATCAAAACATATATTTTCTCTACCTTCTACCTCATTATTTTTCTTTCTATTTTTTCTGTCAACACTTTGATATAAAATCACAAAGTACTTACTTTGATAAGTTCCCTGAAAACATTATATTTGAGTACTCAAATATAATGTTGTAATCCATTTTATCTTGGAAGATTGATATTACAACTCTTCCAGCACCATTGCCAGGTAACAAATCAGTTTTAAGGAAATCGGGAGTACTCATGACTTGAATTTTTCCTTCTTGACTTTTCTTTGGAATTATATATATATTCTAAAAATTCGAATCCCATTGTTTATTTTATTTTATTTGATTAAATTGACTTATTCTCCAACAATTTATAATTTTAATTGGAAACAAATTAAGCCAAGACATCAAACATTGGCTACTTATTCAATGAAACTTGGAATAATCACAAACAATAAAGAATATGGAATAGCTAAATACTTACCACCATTGAAAAATATTAAAAGCAATAAGATCTCAGTGTTAATGCTTCAATAATATGTGGGAGTGCTTGGTAAATAGCTGTTAGTTGTTTGTGTTAGTGGATTGACTAGTTAATAGCATTAACTTATTATAGAAAAATATTCGGTAAATTAACTGTTAGCTGATAGCGTATTATGTGCAAAATGACTTTCTCAAAAAACTGATCAAAAATATGCTTTGAGCAACTTTTTGAATTTTAGTATTTTGGAACAATAAGCTGTTACAAAAAGTCAATTAATCAAGTGACTGTTTAACCAAATCAAACAGCTAATAATAATCAAATAAACTAAAATTGACTGATAAACTAACTACGTTACCAAACATCTCTTTTAATTAAAAAAAAAAAAAAAAAAAGAGATTTTAGAACCTAGCTAGCAAGAAAACAAAAGATGTGCTTAGATGAAGAACAAGTGTGTGTGTGTATATTTCTTTTATATTTAAATCTCACCTCATTTTCTAATATAATTAGCCTGTGGAGATGCAAAATATAATAGGAATAAACTTAATCTCCACAAGCCAAAGACCTTGTGGTCTAGTGACACCTGATTTACACTCCCACATGGAAGAGAGTGGGTTTGAGTCTCACTGGATTCAATAGTTCTCAATACATCATATTTATCCCTTATAATTAGGGGCGGGGACAGTGATTCGCCGTCCTCGGTCAATTTGTAGTCAACATCTTAAATTAGTGTAGTTCTCGGTCAATTTGTAGTCAACATCTTAAATTAGTGTAGTTTTAATTTTAAAAACTATTATTTTAATTTTAAAATGTATATATATATATATATATATATATATATATATATATATATATATATATATATTATCCGGGGACGGGACGGGGCGTGGAGGGGTATCCCCGTCCCCGGCTGGGAATTGAAAAATTCTCCATCCCCGTCCTCGATCCCCGAAAATTTTCCCCGTCCCTCAAACGGGGACGGGGATCCCTAGCGTGGACGGGGCACATTGTCATCCCTACTTATAATATAGAAAAGTTCACACCGAACTTAATTAATATCTTCACGCAAAAGATATTAATAAAATTATGAGTCCCTAATACCACACATATTCTAAGCTCACACGGAACTTAATTAATGTCATAAGTACAATTGGAATACAAATTCTATTATTAGTCCCTAATCCAAGAACAACTACTCTAGTTATGTTCTGTCACGTCCACGCGCAACAAAAGAACATTTCTGCTCACATTTCGTTTTCTCCTGTGCAATTACCATATTTTGTATCCGCAAATAACAATTTATGTGTCTGTAATTACTATTTTATATGTGTCTTTAATATATTTACAGGTACAAAAAACGATTATTTACAGGTAGATAATTTACTAAGTGCAGACACATAATTTTTGAACCGTAATCCACAATGCAATATGGACCTAGTCCATAGTATAAAAGTTGTTATATTCTTTACACCCCTACAATTCTAAGGCTATTGGCAACGCTCCAAGGCAACCAATTTTCATATAAGTAACAAATATTTTATTCATAATTAGTATTACATTTTTCGGTAATGCACGCATAAATAAATCAACCTTCCTTTTTAATTTCTTCACTAATGACTTGAATATCTAATTAATAGTTTATAAAAGTAGATATACATATAACTGTCTCAATTATATATACGGCCTGCAGCTGTTGCAGAGTAGGTGGAAGGGGACGTTGGCCGTCCGGTCGCCGCTGACCAGAAATGTCCGGCCGGCGTGTATATCTGTGGTAGGTAAGATAGAGGCTTACCTGGAAAAGTCATCAACTTTGCCCAAAAGTCAATCTATCATATATTTTCATAGCCACCTAAATGGTTGGACCCATGCATAATGCTCATTGCTCAACCTAAACCAATTCTCACCAACCACACTCTTTTCTTTATTTTTATTGTTTTATTTCTAATTACTCATATTAATAGTAATAATGATGATTTACCAACAACCTTTTATATAGACAACATCGAGAAAAAAAATGAGAATTATGATGCTCTACCTACTATCATTAAGTGGGAATCCTCTTTTTTAATCACATGATCCGTTTCATGGTCGGTCTTAGTATAATATTGGCTATTGCACAATATTTGTGATTTTTAGAAGTGTAATTTTTTTAAAAATAAGTGAGCACTCGATATTCAATAATACACATGCAAGAATACACACTTATATATAGAGAGAAAATTCTATGGTACAAATCGTATCTATACATGCATGCAATTTAACAATTTAGAAGATAAACTTTGGAGGTAAAATAGCATCATTCATCATTTAAAATACAAGAGGCCTAATATATTAAAAGAAAAAATGCCGAATAGACGGTTAAATTTATAGCTTTGTGCAATTAGGCCACTAAACTAATTAAAACATGTGCGATTGATTAATTAAGCAATTAGAATGTCTGCAATTGAATCATTAAACAAGTAAAATGTCTATAATAAATGTGATTGGATTGTATAAGAAAAATTGAAAAATCATTTCAATTGCACATATTTAATGAAGCATAAAGAATCAATATTATCCAACTGAGGCTCAAACCCATGATCTCTTATTTGAAAGAGTTACTTAGCTTCGTGCCATTAAACGTCTAAACCACAAGGAACGTAACACTCATTCTTATATAAAATTCTAAAAAGTTTAGCAAAAGTAACATTTCTTAATTCACTTTCTAATTAACAATTAATCATCCAATTAATCCTTTCCTTTTTGTATGGACATATCAAATTATTTATAATTCATTGGTACATAAACTGAGTTAAATTTACAGAAGATTTTAATAAGGCAAAAACTTGTGTGAGACCGTCTCACCGTGAGACGGATCGGGTCGGGACGGTCTCACACAAGTGTGACCCTTTTAAAAAATATTATATTCTTTAAATTACATTTACAAATAATAATAATAATAATAAGAAACTAAATGAACACATTACCTCTATTTCTACAAAACCAGCCATGAATCTCATCATGTTACATATAATGGAGTTTGGTAAGACAAAGTTGCACAGTTTTGAATTCAATAATTTATGCAATTTAATAAACTACAGAATTTCAAAGAAATCATTAATTATTTTTGAGTTATGGTTTTATGCACACACCTACCATCTTTCATAATAGCACTACACTTGATGGATCAAAAATCCAATTTAATTTTAAATATAAACTAAGTTTTTAAAAGTAATTAAATGATAAAATGTATTTTTTTAAAATTATTCTTGGTTTGAAACTATTGGCTTACTTAAAATAAAAATAAAGTAAAATAGGTCTTTTTATTTGTATCAACTCTGGCATTGTTACCTGAATAAGCACATACGTTAATTATGAAGTTAGTCAATTAGGCCTATTTATATATATGTTGTAATTTAATATGGTGAGGTCTCCTTTGTAACAATCATGACTTTTCAACGTACAATATTGTCATTGTTATTTTTCTAAATTATTTTTTAAATATATTTTTAGTTTGTTGAGAAAGTTAATAAAAGTGTAAAATTACATACCTATCGAATTAAAATGATAAAAATATGTTTACATAAAAGTCACATCATAACTAATTAATTACTCCGTACATTTTTGTTTGGTGTAAAGAGGGCTGGTCAATCCTGAGATGTTAATAAATTCTTCTAGTAGTTATGATATGAGCGTCCTTCTTCATGATTTTCTTAAGCCATTCAGGAGTTCAAGAGGTTGATCCATAACCGCCATCCCCACCTACTTTCTTGTCCCAGATTGGCAAGATAGTCCGCACGTTGATTGCCCTCTCTAAGCACATGGATAATCTCATAGTCCACAATCAGAGTGTCAGCCTTTGGTCGGGATTCTTTCTGTCCAATAATGACATGCACTAATGCATTCAAGTCTGTTTCCACCTTGACTCTATCCTGTAATTGTCAATTATTATTGCATAAATCAATCTTGTGAGTTGTGACCACTCATTTAGAATAATAATAGAAGTGTCATGATAGAGGGAATAGTTGGCAAAATAATTTATAAATTAAAGCAACATTTTGGTATTTTAGAAAGGAAATTCAATTCTCAGAAATTTACCCTTGACCAACCCAAAATTCCCATCATGTCCCTCACCAACCCTGCTCCCTTGGGGCCCCACCACCACCACATTTATAATGCACCCATTCAACATTTCATATTCAGGACACACTTAACCAAAACCTAAGTAGCCTACCCTCTTTTTTTTAAAAAAAATTTCTGTTTTGGTGTGTCCACTTCTTCCCTCCCAACAACTCCATTGACGATGGCAACCAAAACAGAGCAGGCCGGCGGTGACATCATTTTCCGATCAAAACTCCCCGATATTTACATCCCCAACCACCTCCCTCTCCACTCCTATTGCTTCGAGAACATTTCCGCCTTCCGAGACCGCCCCTGCCTCATCAACGGCTCCGATGATCGCGTATATACTTACGCTGAAGTGGAGCTCACTTGCCGGAAAGTCGCGGCCGGGCTTCATAAAGTAGGGATCAACCACGGCGACACCATCATGATCCTGCTTCCGAACTCGCCGGAGTTCGTGTTCGCGTTCCTCGGCGCGTCTTACCGCGGCGCTGTGGCGACGATGGCGAATCCTCTGTTCACGCCGGCGGAGGTGATTAAGCAGGTGAAGGCGTCCAATGCGAAGCTCATCGTGACTCTAGCTTGTTACGTGGACAAGGTAAGGCCTCGGATTGTTGTGTGAATGTGTGAGTTTGATTGATTGAGCATTAATTGATGGAATCGGAACTGCGAGATTGAGTTTAATTGATTGAATCGGAACTGCGAGATTTTTCTAGGTCAGAGAATATGCATGGGAGAATGATATCAAGGTGATCTGCACCGACTCGGCGCCGAAAGGATGCTCGCACTTCTCGGAGCTATCGGAGGCGGATGAGCGCGACATGCCGGAGACGGAGGTGAAGCCGGACGACGTGGTGGCGCTGCCGTACTCCTCCGGCACCACCGGACTGCCGAAAGGCGTGATGTTGACTCACAAGGGACTCGTCACCAGCATAGCTCAACAAGTGGACGGAGAAAACCCTCATCTCTACTTCCACGACCAGGATGTGGTGCTCTGCGCCCTGCCTTTCTTCCACATCTACTCCAATTCGATTTTGCTCTGCGGCTTGCGGGTCGGGGCCCGGATCCTTATTATGCAGAAATTTGATATCAACCTCTTCTTGGAGCTCATACAGAAGTACAAAGTTACGATTGGGCCCTTCGTCCCGCCGATTGTTCTGGCCATCGCCAAAAGCCCTGTAGTGGACAATTATGACCTTTCCTCCGTTAGGACCGTCATGTCCGGGGCGGCGCCGCTAGGAAAGGAACTTCAAGACACCGTCAGAACCAAATTTCCCAACGCCAAACTTGGTCAAGTAAGTTCTAATTTGTTCTTATTTTATTTTGTGCTTATAATATAATTAATCATATTTAATAAACCAATAATCATGGGAGCTAACATAATTGCATGACTCCAATATATTATGCTCATAGCTAAATAGCACATCCACAAAATATTTTAAGAATCATGTCTCTAATTCTAAGATCAGGAGCTTTAATTTACTATTAATTTAATATATATCATAGTTGAAATTATGACATTTAATAAATTATATGAGTTGGGGAGCTCTCATGTGCCATTAATTTAATATAGATCATACTTGAAATCATGACATTTAATAAATTACTATATGAGCTGGGGAGCTCTCATTTGGCATTAATTCAATATAGATCAAACTTGTAATTATGACATTTAAAAGATTGGATGAGTTGGGTCCACTAAGATAATATAAGAATAAAAGTCAAATCTAAATATTTTTTAAAACGACATATTCTATTAATTTTAGACGGTTAGACCAACCTATTAAACTAAAAAGAAACAAGTAATCTCCCACAAAACATGCTTGCAAACTTACGATGTTTATTCAGAATAATTAATTGAATGATCTGCGGTCTCGAGTAAAATTAATTAAAATTTATATTTAAACTATATAAATGGAGAAAATAATAAGCATGAAGATAGTAATTTCATTTTGATACGTTAAAAGTGGAGCTTGTATCTTTATCTTATAATAAATGAGAGGCTCTCTTTTCAATTGAATCACGGAAGTGTGAAATTATGAATCAAACAAAATGGGAACAACTATGTTTACCGAATTGGGATTGGTATGATGTCTTTGTCAATTACTAAATTATTGTCTATTCATAGTTTCTTATGGAATACTTAAAGAAAGAATTAAGCTCACTCTTGGTGGCTAATTAGTAATAACAACAAAAAGAAATTTCAAAATTTTTAATGTACTCGAAAATACTATTTTATTGAATTTTTTTTTTAGCTTTTGATCGCTTTTCAGTTGTCAGAAATTTTAAATTTTTAATTAATCATTTTAACATTATAAATTATAAATTTCTTCATACTATAAATAACTGTCTTCATTTTTAAAGAAATTAATAAATGAAAAATTAAATTGATAATCGATGATTAAAAGTAATTTTTTAAATGGCATTATTAATTGTGAAGACCAGTTTTCACATTTCTAATGTATGATAATGATTTTGCAATCATTATACCCTGGACTACGGTTCACACTGTGCACCTTGATGTATGTGTATGTGTCTTATGTTGTGAGTTTTGTGTCTTGTGTTAAATTTTGTACCTTAAGAGCGTGAATTTTGTATATGAAAAATATTAATAATTGTGTCTTATGTTATGAATTTTTGTGTCTTGTGTGGTGAAATTATATGCCTACAAACACAAATTATGTACCAAAATCAAATTTGAAAAATAAGTAAATATATAACATGTGTATGTGTCTTGTGAATTTTTATGTCATTATGAATATGAATTATGTACCTCGTTGTTTCAGTCCAGATTCATAATACCATGTGGATCCTAGTCAATGATATAAATTGCCATTATTTTGGGTAGTAGTACTTCGCAGTTAGTTCCTGCTTCCTAGCGTGGGGAATCTTTAAGTACACTTGACTTGCAAAAGCATGTGCATGTCATTTCCTTCCTATTAAAAGAGGATAACTGCATTATCGGCCAAATGAATTTGGATTTGTGCATTTAAATAAAATGTTTAAAATTTTATTCACCGTGCATTGGGAATCCGTAAATAAAAATAATTTATATATTTTATTTAACTAATTATTTGTCATTCATTGGATTTGGGGATACATTTTTAATAGTCAATAAAAATATTTTTTTTAAAATCTTAACTTTATTATATAAAAATCATAGGTACTTTCAGGATCTTATTTCATTTAAAAAAATATCACTTATTTTCTTTAATATTCTTTTAACTATAACGGTTTTTGTTTTGATATATTAGGGTTACGGAATGACAGAGGCAGGGTCAGTATTGGCAATGTGCTTAGCCTTTGCGAAAGAGCCTTTTGAGATTAAATCTGGTTCGTGTGGGACAGTTGTTAGGAATGCCGATATGAAAATTGTGGATCCGGACACTGGATCCTCTTTGCCCCGGCACCAACCTGGAGAAATATGCATTAGGGGTGACCAAATCATGAAAGGTACATATATACATTATTGTCTTCCATGTGGAAAAATAAATTAATCATATGAAGTCATTAAGAAACTTATAGGATATTGTTTAACCAATCATAATGTGAAATAGAATTTGACTTTTTATTTAACAAAAAAAAATATTAGATATTATCTTAATAATATATAATTGGTTAGTGAGGTTCGGATCCCACTTAATTATAATATCTCTTCATTTTTGTTCTAATCGGATAAGAAAGTCAACTTAGGTGTGAGGTTAGAATTATAAAGAGTTAATTCCATTTTTTTTTTCCCAAATTTATACGTGGCATTTCACTTTTTGTGTTTTTTTTTTTTTTTTGGTTTTTTTTTTAGAGAAAAATATCCATCTTTGGTTATAGTATTATTGTGTGATGATCATTTTAGGTCCCTTTATCAACAAAATTGTTTAACTGTCCTTAAATAAAATGGTATTTTGGTATTTAAATAGGGATTTAAAAAATAAATAATAAAAAATAAAATTATAACGGTCAACCCGTTTTGTATATTAAAAAAAAACGAAATGTCCTGGTATTTAATGGCATTTCAACGATTTTGTTGATGGATGACCAAAAATGATCATGTCGCAATAATACTAGGACCAAATGTGGATGTTCTAATAAAAAAAGACTAAAATTGGACTGTCACCTATAAATCTAGGACTAAAAATGGAATTAACTCATTGAAACAATAATTTGAAAGCACAATCTTCATGAGACCGTCTCATGAATCTATGGAGATGATCAAATTTTTAATAAATATTACACTTTTCTTCATAAGTATTACAATTTTTCTTATGAGTTTTCGACCTTTAATATTACATTGATTGAAAAGTATTATATTTTTAATAAAAAAGTATTGCATTTTGCTTCATAAGTATTACACTTTATGTCTTAGGTAACAATCAATTAATTTATCCTGCTCTACCTTTAAATATTATATTTTGATTTAAAAATATTACGTTTGTTCTTTAACAATATCATGTTTTCCATTATAAGTAATAAACAATTTATTCCTGATTAGTATTACATTTTTAAACACAAGTATTACATTTCCATCTTGATCCAACTTGTCTCACACCCTAATTTAAATGTCAATTCTATTCATAAATAATAATAGAGTTAGTTCTAGGAATGATCCCTTGATTATTGACATTTACCAATTTTTAGTCTCAATTTTCAATTAGGCCATAAATGATTCATTGACTATTGACATTTACCAATTTGCATCACCACTTTCAATTTGACCATAAATAATCTCTTGACTATTAATTTTGTTCCAAAT
Source organism: Ipomoea trifida (assembly GCA_003576665.1). Lineage (NCBI taxonomy): Eukaryota > Viridiplantae > Streptophyta > Magnoliopsida > Solanales > Convolvulaceae > Ipomoea > Ipomoea trifida. Next base: position 6,090,913 of record CP025654.1, read on the forward strand.
TTGATTTTTCAGTTAAATTTTCATTTAGTATACCTTAAATTTAAGGATAAATTAATAAGATATAAATGTATAACATTAAAAAAAAAAAAAACACTAAAGAAAAGTATACTTAAGGACTAAAGTTAAATAAAAGGTCAAAATGGACCATGTAAAGAGTAAAATTGAGAAAAAAAAATGAAAATAATGTACAACATAAATAACACTAAAAAAATAAATATGTAATGCATTTTATACTACTAACACAATTTTTATTTCAGTTAAGAACTAACATTATTAGCTTAATAGCTTGTATTAAATGTTATAGTAGATAATATAAATTTGAATCACAAATTTAAGGGTCTTTCATAGCTCCTACTTTGAATTTGGTGAATGAGATAAATCATTGGATGTGTCTTAATTGATTTAATTACATGGTATAATTTGAAATAACTTCAATTCCTAGCTATATATATATATGTATTTAAGCATATATATGTTTCTGTATATATGTACAGGTTATTTGAATGATCCAGAGGCTACGGAGAGAACAATCGACAAGGAAGGATGGTTACACACCGGAGATATAGGATACATCGACGATGACGATGAGCTTTTCATCGTGGATCGCCTCAAGGAGCTGATCAAGTACAAGGGCTTTCAGGTCGCCCCAGCTGAACTCGAAGCCTTACTCCTTACCCACCCACAAATTTCTGATGCTGCTGCTATCCCGTAAGTCATCTAACAACAATCACAATTTCATCAAATACCCAAAAAATTCATTTTTGAGATAAAGGAAAATCAAGAATACGTTTACTTGTATGCTTAATAGCAGTCATACAGTAATATATTCTTTTTGTCTAATGATTCGGTTAATGAGGCTGACTGAAATTGTTTTAAATTTAATTTTTATAATATTAAATTTAGTACTGGTATATAAACTTTATATATTTAGAAACTACCTTAAAAGTAATATAAAACACAAAAAATAAATTTTCAAATAATTAAATAATAGTAAAGAAAATAAACAAAGAAGAAATAGTTGATTTGACTGGTGAATAGTAAAGAAGAAAGGTAAAATGGGATAAAAGAAGTATTTGTTTCGATTCTAATTGTGGTCTGAAATGTATGTTACAGCATGAAAGATGAGCAGGCAGGAGAAGTTCCAGTTGCTTTTGTTGTTAAAACTAGTGGATGTAGCCTCACTGAGGATGAAGTTAAAGAGTTTGTGTCTAAACAGGTCAGTCTTTATTACTATTTCAGGGCTTCTTTTTTTTTTTTTTAATAAAAATTTAAGTCATAAATAATTCTATAGAAACCTAATTTATTGTATTATGTTGGGGATCGGAGTGCAGGTGGTATTTTACAAGAGAGTAAAAAAGGTATTTTTTGTTGATGCTATTCCAAAGTCTCCCTCAGGCAAAATTCTAAGAAAGAACCTAAGAGCAAGGCTAGAAGCTGGAATCCCTAATTAGTTCTCATCCTTGTGGTCGGGACTACACTGCAAAAATTATTGATTTCATTCTGTTGTCTTTACATCATATTATATATATCATTTCCAACACTGCTTAATGTTAATGCTATAAATACCAGTGAATGTTTGATAAATTTAATCATCTCAATGTGATTAAATATTAAAAACAGCGAGCTGAGTACTATCAAAAGAATGTGAATTTGTTTGATAAATGACTAAAATAAATATTTGGTAATCGAAAAATAGACTGCTCCTATGTATAAATAATAATTATATTCATGTGAAATGTTTAATATTTATGAAATAACAAATAACGGAGAAGTTTCCAAAAAAAAAAAACAAAAACAAACAAATAACGGTGAAGAATTACCCCTTTTATAGTTTTATTTGGTGGTCAATGTCCCACATCTCACATCACCCAGCAACCAAAAACTAATTTGCTCCCTCATCTTATTTTCTATTATTATAAAATAAAACATTTGTTATTAAATGAAATTATTATATTGTAAATAAATTATTATTATAAAATATATGTCATATAAATATTTTTACACATTAACTAAAAATAGTAAGCAATTGCCAAAAGTCAACTTTGTGGTCAAGCGACATAACTATGACTCTTTTAAATTGGAGCATTGAGTCTTTGTGTGGACAGATACTACATTGTAACGGTGTCAAGAGTATTCTAAAAATAATAAGTAAATCTCTATAGAAATCCTTTTTTTTGGTTGAAGCTTTTTCAAGTTGTTCTAAATAATTTTTTTTTAAATAATGACAAATAAAACATGTAAATAATACTCTCTCAAGTAATGTAAACGTGATATTTTTACGGAGTAAAATAGAAGTGCTCATCATAAATAACGTCCAATATTAATGATTGTTTTGCTCATACTTTAAAGAGGGGAAATAAAATGGATGAGGATTTTGTCGGATTTGTGGCGCGAAATAAAACCAACCGATCAACGGATTTTGGGACGATAACGTCAACAGTTTGCTTACATTTTTAACGGCCAAAATCGTCAGAAAAAAAAAGAGAGTGCAAAAACTCCAAAAAGCCACAACAATGGCGCTCTGCTTTCACTGCCATTCGTCTCCTTCCACTCCCCCAAACTTCACTCGTCTCTCCCGTTTAAAGAGACTCCCAAACCATTCTTCTCTCTCCGTTCGATCACTCGCGACTTCGAATCGCCAGAGCGAAGACGAGGAGTCGAATCCAAATGCGGCGCCGGAGCAAAAGAAGGCGAAAAGGCTGTCGCAACAGTCCTCGTGGGAAGCCAAGGACTCTGACGGCAAGGATTATCTCTACCGGCTCGGTGCCGAGGCCGATAACATGAACATCGCCGTCGGAGCTAGGGCAGGAGTCATTGATGACCTCTTCACCGGCAATTTCCTCGGAAAAGACTGTAAGTTTTCATAAATTGCTTGAATTTTCGTTTAATTTGAACTATCGCATCAATTGTTTCCTGGAATTTGATAATTTTTCCTGATATTGTTTGCCCGGTTTGGTTGTGCTCAGCGGATATTGTGTTTGATTATCGGCAGAAGGTAACCAGGTCATTTGAGTATCTTCAAGGCGATTACTATATTGCTCCACTTTTCTTGGTAATTTCTTTTAGTTTACTTTATTTCTCTTTTAATACTTTAAATTGGTTCCTCCAACTCTTGGAGAGAATTTGATTTTTTTTTTTTTTTTGGTGGCAGGATAAAGTTGGTAAATTTCAATCAGTGTGACTGTTGGTAATAAAGCGGTTTGGAATTTCTACTATAGATGCTAGTGACTTAGTTCCTGTCATTGGTTTATTTGCAGTTTGCCACATAGTGAAGAACTTCATTTCTAAAAGTATCAATGCCAAAGTTCCTCTTATTCTAGGCAAGTAGCTATTTTTACAATCTTATATCGTGGACCAGGGTGGACCCTGGACCTAAACACTGTAGTTTTGAATTTTAATTTTGGCAACGACCATTTGCTGTTCAATTCACATTACAAGTTTTTTTTTTTTTAATTGTAAAGTATGTTTATGTGTCTTATGTTATGCGTTTCTGTGTCTCATGCTATGCAATTCTGTACCTTAGGCGTATGGATTCTGTACCTGAAATAAAGTAAATATAACATGTGCTTTTGTGTCTTGTGTTATGCGTTTTTGTGTCTTATGTTATACAAATCTGTACCTTAAGAATATTGATTCTTACCTGAACTAAAGTAAATATAAAACATGTGTATGTGTCTTGTGTTATGCGTTTCTGTGTCTAATGTTATGCAATTCTATGCCTCATGCGTATGAATTCTGTACCTGAAATATATTAGTAGTTGTGTAACACAACATATTGTGTGTCTTATTTTACGAATTTATATCTTGTATTATGAAATTATGTGCCTATAGAACATATATTATCTACTTAAATCAGATTTGAGAATAAGTAAATATATAAGATGTGTATGTGTCTTGTGTTGTGACTTTTTGTGTCTCGCGTTATGAAATTTTATATCTTAAGATCCACGTTATTTTTGCATGGCTTGTGCTTGATCATCTAGGTGCATATCTATTCCATAATATTCTAGATAGGCAATTTTTTTCTTTCATTTTAATTATTATTATTTTATCATGCTAAGCCTATGATGCATTAATTGTCTCTATATACAAAATTATAAATTCTTTTAATCCATGGATTCCATGAGACTAGTGGTTGTAGATTTTGTAAAGATATGCGGAGTAAAAAGCTTAATAAAAGAACTTTGCTACAATGGTTATCAATAGCATGTTCTATTTATAAAGGAATCATACTGATTATTTGCTGTCACTCATTTCCTATCAGGCATTTGGGGCGGTAAAGGACAAGGAAAAACATTTCAAACTGAACTGATATTTCAGACCATGGGCGTAGAACCTGTTATTATGTCTGCAGGGGAATTGGAATCAGAAAGAGCTGGTAGGATGACTTTCTTAAAAATTTGATATCCAAATTATGGATCTTTCCTAAAGTGTTTACTTATATAAAGTTAAAACTTGTCAGGGATTCTATGTATCCTGGAATTTCAGTCCCAACCTTGAGTCTGATTCTCTTGTAATTCTTGTTCACTGTTTCCTAGAAAAAAAAGGTTAAATTATTTCATTCTTGTTTTCAACAGGAGAACCTGGAAAATTGATTCGTGAACGGTACAGAACTGCTTCACAAGTGGTTCAGAACCAAGTTAGAAGCCTTAACACTTTCACTACTGGTATATGTATGTCTAGGGTCGTGCTACTCCGCGCTATCATTTCCTTGTCGCATATTATATGCTATCTACTTTTTAACTTTCAGAAGAAGATGCTGTTGTTTTTTTCACTTAAATGTGTTCATATGCAGATTAAACCATTAAGTACTTGAGCAGAGACAATAAGAATTTAGATCATGACTTGAATGATTAAGATTATAGTACGGAGTAACTTTTAGAAAATAGAATTCCAACTGGTCAGTATTTGTGTTCAACAATAATGTTGCTTCACTGAAGGGGGAACAGACAAGAAATGAAAATCAGCAGGACATTGCATATTTTGATCCATTTTTGTTTTTGTGGAAAATGATCTTAGTAAGAGAAAATGGCACAAGTAAGAATGGCATGTACTTTAAGGGTTTAATGTTTAATGTTTAATGTTTTTCTCGAGTATGTTTATAGAGCACCTGATGTTGTGAAACTAAAAACTATATGGCAATGGCTTCTTGTCATCTCCAGCCCCCTACATTTTGTTCCAATTATTAGGTAGGTCCTTTTGTTTTCTTTGGTGAGTATATGAAATCGTTTCAGTTCAAGTGATGGAACACTTGATAAAATTGACCTAGGGCATTATCTGCCCCTCTGGGCAACTCATCTCATCCTGTGTCCCTTTCGGTATTTAAGCTACTGTGTAATTTAATACTCTACATTTTTAGTCCTCACTGCTTCTTTTGCTAAAATAGGGCAAGCTGAGCTGCTTGATGATCAATGACCTTGATGCTGGCCTTGGTAGATTCGGTAAGTTTCACTTTATCTCAACTATATACACACACACACACACACACGCTTCTAATACTTACCCTTCTGCTCATTATCTCGAGGCTTGTCTTCTTTCCTACTTACTCCCATCTTTTTATACTGGAATTCTTTTGATAGTAACTAACTGGCATTCTTGATTTCTCTGTCAACTTGCCTTTTTGTATATTTGAAGGTAATACTCAAGTGACAGTCAACAATCAAATTGTTGTTGGAACTCTGATGAACTTAGCGGATAATCCCACAAGAGTAAGTGTCGGACAGGTCTGGAGAGACTCTGATACTACACACAGGATTCCTATCATTGTTACAGGAAATGACTTTTCAACAATTTATGCTCCCTTAATTCGTGATGGAAGGATGGAGAAATTTTTTTGGTACTTCCCTTTCTCTGTCTCTTTGGCAAGAAAATGTCAGTGTATATCAAGGAATGATGGTATATATATATTCATGGAACAGGCAGCCCACCCACGAAGACATTGTAAATATTGTTTCTAGAATGTATGAGAAAGATGGCATAACACAGGATGAGGTTGCCAGCATAGTTAATAAATTTCCCAATCAAGGTAATTTTCTTTGCTAAATGTTAATTGGATACCATTACTTAACCTTGCATAACTCGGGTTTATAGCTTTTCTTGTTTTACATACAATGGAAACTACTGTGTTTTGCAGCCTTGGATTTTTATGGAGCTATGAGATCGCGGACATATGACCGGTCAATCTTAAAGGTAGTAAGTACTGATTTTATCTAATTTTACTAACTTGTTGTTTCCATGAAGATGTTAAGTGAATTGGTATAATACTGATTTGTTATTGTTTTGATATAGTGGGTTGATGACATTGGAGGTGCTGAAGGTCTTGGCAGGAGATTTCTTCGGCAGAGAAAGGATGGGAAGCTTCCTGTTTTTATTCCCCCAGAGGTAATATGGGCTTTGCCCACTTCTTGTTTATGTTCCCAAAATGTATACCTACCTAAATATGCATATCATTTTGTGGTTGAACAGCAAACAATGGAAGCTTTGCTGGAATCAGGACATGGTCTTATTACAGAGCAAAAGTTGATAATGGAGTCCAAACTTTCTAAGGAATATATGAAGAACATGGATGAATAATAATAGAGAGAGAGGACTCTTTTGTTGAAGGAGGAAGGATTGGAACTTTCAACGTTACTATTTTCAAGTACATTTGTGATTGTCAGACACTCAGTTCTTTAAAAAATGTTAGTTGTAAACAATTCTCAATTTTGCTATAATAATCTTTACCAAAGGAGAAGACATGGACCATAAAAATCATATAATCAGACAAAGACTGCATGCATTATACCAAGAAATAAAACAAACACGGAAAATTTTCTTGTTGCTGACAATCTGACATAATTAACTACTGTAGCCAAAAATAAGGTGAATTGAACATGTAGCCAAATACACATCTTCCCTCAAATATCAAGCTCAGGGATCACCATACCTGAAGTAAGCATATGAGCTTCAGTTATTGGCACTTTCCTTACTGTGATTTCTTCTGTCACCTCAAACACCCTCGAACCACCCCCATATCTCATCCCTTTACTGGTATGTACTGACTTACCACGGGAAAAAGATCTCACCTTTAGTCGTAAAATTGGCTCTTCTACACTCCAGGTACTTTCAAAAACCTTTCTTTCTATCCTACTTTCAACTCTCTAAATCGCACACTTATTTCCCCACTCAAAACAATTATCATGGCACTGACAATAGCTGGTAATGATAAATCTCTTTAAAAACAGTTTTGTAACAATTAACAGGTCCACGGCCAGCAAAATAGCATATGCTTCAAATATTGATCCTACAATTAGTGCATATATCCAGCAAAATAGCATATGCTTCAAATATTGATCCTACAATTAGTGCATATATGGCAGCAGCAGGAGCAACATTCGCATGTCTGTTAAAAGGGCAGAATAGGGAACTTACAGACAAACTTCTCAGTGTCCCACATCATAATATGTGCAGGCAACCTGAACTTGTGGAGGCTACTGAGAGAACCACACTTCAGCTGAAAACCAAAAGAACAAAAGCAAGCACTACAAAAACACACACAAAAACCACACCAGAGTTCAATGAAATAAGTTCAGCAATAACAAATTGCCCCATTACAGAATAATATCCAGCATGACTGCAATCATACTCATTTATCATAAAGAACAGAAGCACAACTACAGGCTATCTTCAACACAAAAAGTATCAGGTATTAAGGAAAACGAAAATGTTTAAGCACTGGAAATTTTAAAAATGAATAAACTCAAGTTGTTAAATAAAAACAATTTGAACTACCATGGTCAGGGTAGTGGTGGAAACGTGTGGTTAACATTGAATTCCAATCAATCTTGGTTCTGAAGATACATGCATTTGAGCTTTTGCATCATTAATCTTCACTTTTCGCTAACATACTACGCTACATGATTATTCCTGCAAAACTGTTCTAAATTCCTCATTAACTATAAATTACAGGAGAATGCAGAAGATATGCAGTGAGAATTATGCTAATCATACAACAGGGCAGCCAAGGTGGGCTTCTTCTTTTTGATTCCCTTCCCAGTGGCTGCTAACAAATGTGGTGTTTCTGCCCAACGGCAAGCTGTTTAGCAGTAAGAAACAAATATGTTGAACTCCAGTCCTTATCATCTTGTAAGAAACAACGCTTATGGTCAACAGTGGCAGACTGGTGCAGAAGGCCAGCAAAGAAAATTATAACTTTAAGAGGGCACGAAAGGCCTCAGAAAGAATAGAGAAGTGTATCACAATATGGCAGCAATAAGGCCTAAGAAAAACCCATGCTTTTAAATCCAGTAGGGACCATCCAAAGCTCCACGGAACATAACAAAGTCACACACATTCATCAAATGCTTGCGTGCATATTTTCTCAAGCAGCAAAGGCCAGTCTTCGCCAAGTTGCTGGGGATTCAGCTCCATTGCAATCCTAAAATCTTGCAATGATATTCGACTATGAGGTAACTGCTCTTGACTGAGTTCCGAAGGCTTGCTAGTGCTTAACTGCAAATGATGGTGATGGCCTGGTCTGATACCATTAACAGGTTTTGAATATGCTTGGTGCTTCACAGCGTTGTTCTTCATTGTCCCATGCCCTGACCTTGCTCCAATAAGTTGAACACAAGATCTGATTAAACCTTTTAAGTAAGAATCCAGACCATTGTTCAACAAATTAGCACAATCCATAGGCACCCCTTCAAGGCCATGTTCTGTAGCAATCTGATTCATGCGCTCCCTAAGGGTTATACTGTCTAACAAAGCACCACAACTAGAAGTACTAACACACTTGCTGCTGGTTGCCAAAGGTGTTCTACGGGCCCCACCTACACTAACCATGCAAAGTGGAACACCAAGTGGAGCTTGAAGTAAACTCCTAGCATGAATTTCTTCCTGATCATCTCTAAATTGGTCTTTGTTATGTACAGAAACTGGAATGTCCTGTGGTATCTTTATTACTGAAGATTTTGCAGGGTCATGATCCTGCTCGGTTCTCTGCATGAGTCCTTGATGATGCTGCACTGCTCCATGTAAATCAGGTGTACTGTAGTCCCCATTCTCAATCATATTAAAATCACTCGACACAGTAGTTGTTGGTTGTGGAAGAGTGGAATTGGCCTTCCCACTTGGTCCAAATGCACGATGGTTGTCTGCAGTTCTATGATCATGAAAGCTTTTACTGACTTTTCGAGGAGATGATGGCAGAATATCCCCGTTTGACAACCCTGGTTGATATGAAGCCTGGTTTGTAGCAACATGTGGACCATTTTGCCCAATAGCATCACTTGGAGGTGCTTTATTGCCAATCACTGTAGCTTGCACCAAAACTTCATTCGAATTTCTTGGAGGTGGAACTTTTGCACAACAAGCATTTCTCAAAATAGAACGTATGAACTGATTATGCAGTGGAATGTTATCTCTCCCAAGAATCCTAACACAAAGTTTATTGAACTCAGTCTTGCTTATCTTCAAGCTCAACAACCTATTCAAGTAATGAAAGTACTGCTTTGACCCATCTGGCCCAAGTTTCTTCACTATTTGAGCCTTCAATTCAGCAAGATTGATCCGTGACGGCTGATGTGGAGGTTGCATCTCTCTTCAGCACATTAAGTCCATAGACAAAAGCAAAGCAAAGTTCTATGACAAATTTCCACTGCTCAGAATTCAGAAACACCAAAACATATAAACCCCAATTCTACCACTAAATTAGGGTTTTGCTCCATTTCCAAATACTCATCCTCCAAACAATATTCAACCCCTCTAATAGCAACACCAACAATGCCGAACCTGATCCCATCTCTGAAACCCCAATTTTTAAAGCAATAGAGATTGGAGTGGGCCAAGGTTCACTCCCTGAGATCCAAACTCTCCCCAAAAAAAAATCCCAATTTTCAAATTATAAGCCAAAACCTCCAGACCCAAAACTACAACTAAAACAAAATCCCCATTCCCCACAAGTATACGCCCCTTTACCTCCAAGTAAACCCCCAGTTCTGTTCCTATTCAATACTTCAACTTCCCAAACATTCCACGAAAACCACAAAATAAACCAAAATTCCACCTCTAACACAAATATTAAAGCTTGAAGCTTCAAACTTTAAGTTCAAAATTGTTCTAACAGAAAATTGAGGTTCAAACGACGGAGATTCAAGCTCAAAATTAATACTTGATCTATAGAGAGAGAGACAGAGAAGAGATAAGCTGGGCAGACCTTATTGTAGCTCTCTGAAACTGATTCCAAAATTCAGATTCAGAAAACAAAAAATGAAAATAAAATTCAAAGAATTCGCTTTTGTAATGCTCTTCGTTCGCTCGTTCGTTCTTTCTTTCTTGCTACTCGTCCGTTGGTACCCAGACACCAGCTTCTTCCTCCATTGCTGCTTCCTCTCTCTGGAAATTGCTTCGCATTCAATTTTCTCTCTAAAAAAATCGGAAAATTTTGAAGACCCACTCCGCAGTTTCTCTCTCCGATCGCTCTCTGCCCGTCGATACTCTCTCTCTCCCCTCCTTCCCTCTCTGATTCAGACTCCTTTTTCGTTTTCGTGTCTTTCTTTTTTTTATTTCTATTTTCTGAACATATTTCTATTTTTTCCCTTGCAGTATATATATAAAAGCACTCATCGCCCACGCGATTAATGGGTCGTCCCACTCACGCAATGTGACTAGGAACCGAGACTGCGTCGTGCACTTAAGTGCGCGTGGATAAGTCGAGGAGTTGACCGTAAGAGTATATTTGATGAATTTTGGTCATATAATATAAAAATTGAGTGAAGTTTTTATAACTTATATTTCTCACTTTGATCTTATCCTTATTCTTATTGATGTAAAAGGTTTAATTCATGATGGATATATTGAAAATGGATCCGACTCGAAGAGAAGCGGAGGGCGATCCGGGCTAAGGTGTCCTCAGTTCGGGGCGACCTCGGCCTCAGCGAAAGCGGCTTCAAGGTGGCCTCGGGGCGGCTTCGGCGAGAGGTAGCCTCGAAGTGACCTCGGCGAGAGGTGTCCTCGGTCGGGGTGCCTACTTTGTGCGTTACACGTGCAGAGTCGATAAACGGGATCCAAGCATCACCCTATTCTCATGGGGCGGTTAGGAGGAAGATTTAGTATAAAAGAGTTCATTATTGTCTTGATTAGGACATCTCTTTCATGTTCAATCAATACATTAACTTGTAATATTCCTACAACACTATTACTAGAATTGTCTCCGCAACTTATATTTATTGTCTTTTTCCTTTCGTTACCGTATTCTCTTTATCTTTATTTATTGGGTTTATTAATTCGGGCTACATGAGTTAATTAAATCCATCACATTAGTTTTCTAATGTTTTTATCTCGTTTCTCAAATAGTCAGCGAATAAGATTGCCTATGCGTTTGTTAGGGAGTTATTTCTATGCATGATTGCCATAAATAGTTCATACAACGTAACTTTCTCGATTTATTTGTAGTGTTTTGGCTTATGATAGTGTGTAATGATGTAAACATTTTTTTTTTCATATATAGTGCATTAAATATCTCAAGGCTAATCAATATTTTGTTCATAGAGTTTGATTTTTACTAATGATGTAATATTTTTTACTTAATTTTTTGCAATTGCTATTTTTCTTCACATTGAATCATTATATATATACACACACACACACACATTAATCAAGCATCAAACTATCTAAGATGATAAGAGATGGACAAGGTAACATAGTACAAATCAGACTAAATGTACATTATACAAAATACTGTATTTTCAGTACTCAAATACAATGTACATTGTTAATATACTAAAAATACATTATTTATGTACTAAATGTACATTATTTGATAATATAGTCCACATAGTTGACTGAGACTCTCTGGCTCCATCACATGGAATGGTTAATTTGATATGTATATATAATATATAGTGATGACAATTTACCATACTAACCGCTTATGATTTTTAATCTATTAATGATGGTTTCAAAAATCTATTAATGATTTTTTTGTAGAAAAAAAGAAGAAGATATAATTCATTAAAAATAAGGTTAATCAAATTGGATTATGCTAACTAATCCTATCATGATAAGTGACACTAAAATTTCTCAACTTCAAATTATTCTCCCACAGATTTCCTACAAAAGAGGCGCAAGACGCTTTCAACTCTCATCTTCTCCACACCACAATCTGCAATCGCACTATATATACAGCCCTCAAACTCCATCTTTCAATCATCCCACTCTCAATCTCCCTTTCAAGGAGTAAACAAAAAAACACAGAAAACAATAAAACTCAAATAATTACTGAAAAATGGATTTTAAAATCGTCTTCTTTCTGGCGTCATTCTCCTTTCTGGTGTGGAGTTCCAGAGCGTTTAATGTCACCAAAATGCTCGACGAGTACCCGAATTTCAGCAACTTCAACAACTACTTGACGCAGACCCATCTCGCCGGCGAGATCAATTCGCGCAAAACCGTTACGGTTTTGGTGGTGGATAACGGCGGCATGGGGGCTCTGTCGGGGAAATCGAATGATGTGATTAAGGGGGTCATGGCGGTTCATATTGTTCTTGATTACTACGACGTTAAGAAGTTCATGAACTTGAAGCAAAAGTCCACCAAGTTGACGACGCTTTTCCAGTCGACGGGCATGGCTTCCGGCGAGAACGGGTTCTTGAATGCTACCGATATGGGCGGCAGCACGGTGGCGATTGGCTCCGCCGCCAAGAATTCGCAGCTGGGATCCAATTTGGTCAGCGCCGTGGCTCACGAGGGATATGACATATCCATTTTGCAGGTCGGTTTTTGACAGTTTTTATAATTATCTATGCAGATTCAGGACTTGAAACATGTATATTGTATATCTTGCATGTTGAGCATATAATATATATAAATATAAATGTGTAGTCAACTATCAGCTTAAATTTTTTTTTTTTTTTTGAAAGAATCAGCTTAAACTTTTAGTTGAGATGAAGTACATGCTTTAATTTTGTATGTCTTAAAATCCGGTCATTTTGCAGATTAGCAGCTTGGTTATCCCGCCCGGCCTTGATTCCATTGCCCCGTCGTCTGCGCCGCCGTCTCCGCCGCCGCGACATGACAATTCTCCGGCAGCTTCACCGGCGCCGAGGAAGTTACTCCCACCTACAAACTCCCCGCCATCTCAATCACCACCCACACCTTCCCCACCCGGCGGTGCACCGTTGCCGGAAGAACCCGACAGCCCTGCTCTTTCACCCGACGGGGACTCGGAATCGTCGGCGGCTAACACAGCCCGAGAAGCTTGTTTGGCCATTATAATGGCGATAATCTCAGCAAACCTCTTCTTCTTCTTCATGCTATGATTTGAGGGCCGGAAATGAGAGAAGTTTTTTTGGGATTAATTAGCAGCTGGGCAAGAACCAGTCGGGGACGTGAAATCGACGGCGAATAAAAAGGGAGAGATCGAGGGTAGCTTTGAGGAATTTTGTGTTGCTTTTCCGAATTGTAATTTGTCAGCAAATAAAAGAAGGCCGCAAGAATTGCCTGTAAATGGCGGCGGAACCTTCGAAACCAACACTTATATATAAAAATCATCTATTTTTCCGATCATACTCTTTTTCTTTCTTTTACTTTCACTATTTATAAGTTAATTGACTGGTCGACTATTAGAATTAAAGAGGTACAAAATTACTATAATCGACGAAGGTATTAACTCTTTTGTATAGCTTCTCAAAAAATATTACATCACCCAAACTATTAGTGAAGTTTTATTGCGATGACAAATAGCCAGATAGTTCAATTGTTACATTTTTGTGTAGTTAAGTAGCTTATTTTTTTAATTCGATCACTTGGTTTACATTACAACATTAGAGGTACAATGGCATGTGCAATATATGTCTATAAGGGCTCCAATCCATGCTTCAATGCAGCCTTCCAAACAACATCAATCTGGTCCACATCAATGGCTCCCACCTCATGATGAGTCCATCCTTGAAGAAAATGAACCAACCCACCTGCGTGGCACGCATGAACCACACCTCTGCCCATCGAGTACTGCTTCAATCCAAACCCCACAATATATATAATTCTTCATTAACTTCTGTTCAAATCATTAAACATATATGAAGAATGTAACCAACCAACCTCGCATGATCCGAGGCCCTCCACATCCTTGGGGAGCTTCATAGCTGCTAACTTCCCATAAGTGCAGTCTCTGCGGAAGGGGATGATTGGAGGAACCACAAACTGATGAAAGTGCGTTCCTGATGGAGCCCACCTTTGCTCTCCCGGACTGCTCCATTTCCCGATTATCCATGTCTACACTACACCCCCTCCATGTTAGGTAGAAGCAAAAATCATACACTGCTTATAGCAAAGACGCAACTTTATTTATTTCTTTATATAGGGACAGGAAGCAGGATGCTCGACTTGACCTTTCACTAGCCTCAGCCTAACAATTCCCCTAGCCATCAATTGCTGAACTTGGTCCTTCACTGGCCTCCGCCCAGCAATTACCGTAGCCACTAATTGCTGAACTTAGCCTTTCATCGACAACCCACTTTATTTATGGTGTTAGACTTGATCATTTATCGGCCCTTGCCCAATAATTCTCCTAGCTGAACTTGGCCCTTCACAAACCTCTGCCACTTTATTTATTTCCATATATAAAGGCGGACTTGACCCTTCACAGGTCTCCGCCCAACAGTTCTCCTAACCACCAATTGCTGGATTTGATCCTTCACGGGCCTCCACACAACACATCTCATATATCCTAAACTTAACATTACCTTACAATGTTCAGCTGCTTGATACTTGGCAACTTGAATTAGAAATTTTTGGCACTCCTCCCCTGCCTCTCTTTGGATTTTCAAGAATCTCTCCCTGGATTTAGTAAGCATCTGCACCATACATAGAAAACACAATAAATGAACAGAGTCTCATCACAGATGGAACTAAGATTGATGGATGGAGCAGATGAGAGCAGATATTACCAGAACTCTCACATGTCGACGGGCCAGGTAGAGGGCAATGGCCCTTCCTAGTTTAGAAGTGGAACCAGTGAGGAAAACCTCACTAACATCTCCAGGAATATTGTTCAAGATCACAGCAGCAGTGAGGGTGTTTCCATGGACCACTCTCACTTTAAGATTGGGATGCTTGCTCACAAAAAGTGTTCCACCTCCATTCAACCCTTCATTCTGTCAAAAAAACATTCTTCCACAAACCTTATAATCAGCTAAAAAAACCATTTTCCAAACCTAAACTAACTAACTAACTAACCAGTTCAGGAGAAGTAAATAGAACAGAAAGTATGGATGGACAGATACTACAATGTAATAGAGTCAGTAGAACTGAAAAAAAAAAAAAAGTAGAACAGAAAGAAACATGACCGACCTTGTTTAATGCAGCGAGGCTAATGACCTTGGTGCCCAGTTTATCAGCCCTAAGGATCGCTTGTTCGATTTGTTTGTTTATGCCTTGTGTAGCAAAAGGCAAGAAATACTGCAAAGTGTAGCTTTCAAGTTTCAATACCCGCGATCTAAACAAGTTTGGATGTTAATTAAATACGAAGAAGATCAGAGAAGTCGAGGAGGATGGATACCTGAAAACCGTATCTTGGAACAGCCCATGTCTGGTGCAACCTCCCTTTAAGATGGTAAAAGCTGAACAAGAAAGTCTTGGACTTGAGCCACATGATCATCATTGCCACAACGCCAAAAGGCCACACCGGTAACAAGAACAGTCTTGAACTGAAGGGAATCGAGCTGAAGGACCGAAACACAAATGGCGAATGCAATGACGACATAATGTCCACTACGTGTGCAAGGAACACAAAATCGGGCGCCCTTTCATCTGCCAGGAAACAAACTTAAGGATGACCAGAAAGAATTAGTGCAAAATGCAAATAATAACAGCAAAACCGATATCAAGAGCTCACTTGTTCTTGACTTAATTTCTCTCTGAAGATCCCAGGAAAGGCTATTTATCGTCTTCCCCAACATATCATAGAGAGGCATGAAGAGGCAAAAATTAGTTCTCATATCCATATGGTGCAGGCTATGGTACCTATACATTGAGCCAGAGAGTCGAAATTTTTACTAAACTGTTACGAAAAAACTAATTAAGTTCAAACTACGGATACACACAGAGAGAGCCTTACGTAGGGCTATAAATAAGGTACTTGAGAAGGGGAACAGCCTCAAAGAGGCCACAAGGCATGATTTCAACATTGCTAAGCCCCAAACACCTAAGGAAATCGAACACCAAAACGTAACTATACAGAATTATCACCGATCCATATCCTAGAAACACAGTCCCCAGAGTCGGAATCCCAACAATTACACACAACAAGAGGTGCTCCAGAAACGTTGCACTCCCAGCTGCACCAGACAAAACGTCGAACTATGAGCAACATAACGCTTAATTACTCGATTAGTCAAGAATTACGAATAAACGAGTACACGATTACTTAATTTTCTACCTGTAAAGGGATGCGGGACTTTGGATTGATGGTGCAGCCAGTGATAAAGCGGGAAGAGATCCCGAGTGTGCAATAGCCTATGCATCAAATAGTACAGCGGCTCGGAGAGCCCTATATGCAATGCAACACAGCAAATTACCCCTCTTGCATCCCAAATTGGAAGATTGGCCAGGGAAGGGAAGCTCAAATACACAATTGCAGCCATAATAGCTTGGAGCAATAAGAAATTGTCCCTGTTCGAGATTAAGCATAAATAACCATATCCAAACATAGGAAGGGGGAAATAAAACTCAAATTCAAACTCATACCAATGCCATTCCTTGTCAATTTGCTCGAAATCTACGCCCCGTCTATAAACCCTTTTCGGGCGATTAAAGAAGAGCATATTAGTATGACTACTCCATAATTGATGAACTAAACCTCTCAGGGCACACAAGGCAAGAATATGTAAGCACCAAACATCCTCCCAGCTCTTTCTCCATACCAATGAATACATGAATTTTGCAAAAAATGGTCCATACAATAAATACTGTTCAAGAATCCCAGAAAATTAAAACTGAAAGTTATAAATTGAAAGTAGAAACAGATAATTTCATCCAAAATAAGTTGCAGAAGAGAATAAAAAAGTGCATGCATGCCTTGAAATGACCCAAATTTTCCCAAGGCCAAGCAAATAAGGCTGCATTTCTTCTCCCAGGAAGACAGTATTCTTGAACAACAACATTGTAATCCTCCATCTCAACAAAAACCTATGTTCAAGAACACAAGAAATTAACAGAGTGCAAAGGGCTTATAAAGGAAAAGAAAACAAGAAATTATTTATTTCTGAGTGCATGAAGGTGTCATTTTCTACTACCTAACATCTTTTTGTTCATTTACTGTAAAACTATGACAAATCCTACGGGACAACGTCTGTATCTCAGAAAGGAAAAGTGCAGTACTACGTAATAAGTAGCCCCAAAATATTTTTACTATCGCAATCTTCTGACCAGTAGTCTGTAGACTTCCATACATGCATCTAATTAATACCCAGAATGAGATGTTTAATTTTCCCACATTTTGTTCAACCATACATAAGATGCTGACAGCTACATGTACATATCACATCAAGACAGCAAACCCTTTGATTAATTTTCTATAATATGCCGCTGGGCCAACTTTTTGATGCAATACATCATTCATTCTGAGTACTTTTTTTTGTTTTTTTTCCTAGATTTTTAGAAATCTCACTTACCCGGACACTAAATTGATGAAGGTGGAAGAACCTTAGGCCTTCCTCAATAGTTAAACTTGGGTGTGGATTTTGAGGAGTTTTTGTAAGTATGATTAGAAAAAAGAAAATAAAAGTGGAAGAAAAAAAGAGAAGAAAAAGTATAACAAAATACAAAACAGTAAAAAACCCACCAAATCTGTCAAAAAGTAAGGCGCAGCTCCTTCTTCACAGTGACAGAGCCCACCAAAATCTGTAAAACACCCATTTTTCACGACAAAAACATCACAAAAAACTCATCTTCCACAATTGTTAAGAACCCAACACTAAGTTTTTATTATTCCAAAAACTCATCAAAAAACTCTATTTGGGAAGGCCTAAGGCTAAAAACATGAGTATTTGATTGAAGTGAAGAGAGTGTAGTAATGTGTGCATAGCTAGGAAAGGTTTGGACTTTGTAAGGATCCTTTGCCCAACTTTTTACCTAACTTGGACACATTCTAGGCTGTCGTTGTCCCCGTGTGTGCTTTTGGGTAACTGAGAAAAATTCCAGAATTTTAGGTTATTTAGGTATAGGTAATAATTGTTTGTGATCTTAATCAATAAAAGATTACAAATGAAGTAAATTAATTTAGTTTATTTATAGTTGATATTCAAATTAAGAAGACAAAAATTTAAACTCGTAACCTTGTAATTACAGTACGAATCTCCCTTGTAATTACAAGTGTGAATTTCTTGGCAGACTAGTTGGATTATCCTTTGAGTGTGTACTTATTTGGGAGGCCACGTGTTTAGGAAAAAAACATGAAATGTAATTATTTGGGATGCCACGTGTTTGGAAAAAGAACATGAAATGTGTTTAGGTTAGACTTTTATCAATTAGTTGGCTGCCAAATGCCAATAGTTGTCAATAATTAATAAATGGATATTTTTCTATAAAATATTTTGTATTTTTATACATTGGGTTTATTGCTTACACTAAATTAATTTTAAACTCCAGAATTCTTGTCCAAGAATGGTAGAGAAGATAAATCACATGTCGTCCAATTATTCATTTGTATAAGGAGTTTTCATTACCTCTAGATTCTGATTAATTTTTTAGACTTTGAATCTCTCAATGATCCCCAATGTCTATTTCTATTAGTGTGAGATCAATTCGAATTGAAATTATTGATCTTCTGAACTTATAGTTGCAATAATTTGACAATTTGATCGTTTGCCATTTCTTCATCATAATTGACATTGTTGGGGTTGCATGATCTAAATTCCTTTAATTTGATTAAGTTTTGCTTTTTGTCTATTTCTATATAAATTCAATCTAAACATAAATCGTGTTTTAACTTGGACTTCTTGAATTAGTTAGTTCCCCATAGTTGTCAATAAATTGACAATTCATTTGCCGCTTCTTCGTACGTTGTTGGTGTTGCATGATCTAAATTTCTTTAAATTGATTAAATTTTGTTTTTGCCTATTTTTATATGAATTCTATCTAAGCATAAATTGTGTTTTAACATGGACTTTTCTGAATTAATTAGTTCCCCACGGTTGTAAATTCAATATAAACATAAACTGCGTTTAACTTGGGCTTGTTTGACAAATATTAATTAGCGATTTGTGTTAGCGGGTTTGACCAGTGGATTGTATCAGCGATTTATAAGAAAAAAGTGTTTGATAAAATTAGTTGTTTAATGTTAGCGGCTAATATGTAAAATGACCTAAAAGCGTATACATATATTCCATAATGGCTCTCCTTATTCTTTATATATATATATATATATATATATATATATATATATATATATATAATTTTTGTTATAATAACAATAATTATTATTATTATTATTATTTTTTAATAAAAGAAATTAAAAAAAATGCGGCTCCCCTGATCTTCTACTTTTCCCACATCAGTGGAAAAGGTGGAAGTTGAGACTTAAGGAGCCTAATGAACAGCTCAACTGGTCATATGGGTGAAGTTTGGGAGCAACAACCAGAGATTGAGTTTCACTAGCGTCAGTGTGAGGGCAACCACAAAGATTAGGCTTGAGGGGCTCTTCGCCGACAATTATCTTTTATTTTATATAATGGGGGCGTTTTGGGAAAGCACTAATTTCACGCAGCGTTTAGAATTTCAACAGTTTAGAGCAAACCGCTGGTCTAAATCGCTGGTTAACCAAACAATGGATTTGGCTTTTTGATCATGGTTAACCATTATCAAAATGCCAAAGATGGTGGATCCACCATTTACCAAACATGGCTTTGGACTTTTATGAATTAATTAGTTTCCTTGATTTTTAATAAATTGACTATTCGTTTGCTCTTTCTTCGTCATAATTAATGTTGGTGTTGCAAATTTGATTTAGTTTTGCTTTTGTCTATTGTTACTAGTTTTTCACGGGTGTTATGCGAATAGGATAATACCCAATATTTATTTTTTAAATAAGTACTTCAAAGTATATCAATACAAGATTATATAGGAGATGTTCATACATATGTAATTGAATGTTGAATTTGTTTATTTAAATCGTTAATTCAAAGTATATGAATGCAAGATAATATATGAGAGACTGATTATAATTGTCACTAAAATAAATATTTGCTATTTTGTAAAAACGCTAATCTAAATACTTATTTAGTCTAAAACTGATAGTATAAATAAATACTCCGTTTGGTAATAAAAATTTATACATCTTAAATCATATTAATAAATAAATACGATTTACCTTTAAAATGAACAACTGTGATGTAGTCTAAAAAATATTACGGGGTAATTTTCCGCTTCAATTTATTGAGTTATTTGAATGTTTTCTTTGTCAACAAATCCTTCCCAAGTAGTTAATATAATTGACTTCAAATTATTTTAAAAAAAAAAATTTTCTACGTTATTAATTGAATACTTGGTAAATAAATATATAACATTATTTTGTATTATAACTTTGATTCAGACTATTTGATTACAACATAGTGTAAAAAGAAGACAATAAATAATGTAGTGAATATAATTAATTATTAAATTTGAAGATAAAGAATATTTGCATTGTAGAAAATAAAGACAATAATATAACTTGTGTGATGGCCTGCGTAGCGGAGGTCCGGGATCACATTTGTTCTTATCACTCATGCCATTACCGCATGACAGTCTACGTACCAGGAGGCGATTGAAACATCCTTCAAGAATTATGACCAATGCATTACATGCTACTTCCTATACCTAGATCATTCTATTTCATCCAACCAATGAACACATAGTCCAAGTTCCCCTCCATTCACTTTTTAATATTGCTAGAATTTTATATATATTGTGCTTAAAAAAAGTACTTTTCTAATATTGCTATAATTTTATCTAGTACTCCGTATCATTTATCCCAATATATATAAGGAGTAATATATATTGAGTAAATATTAGTTTCTTTTTTCAAACGTTAATAACATTCTTGTAATATTGCTTAATTTAATAATTATTTTTCAATTTTGATCAATTTAATCTTAGTATTTTTAAATTTTATAAATTATGTACAAAAATTATGGCTTTTTTAGGAAAAAAATATAATAATGAAGAGGTGGGCATGGTCATCATTTTGGCCAAAAGAACGATGGTGGCCCGACCATTGTTGTAGCCAAAATAGTGAGGGCGATTGTTATCGGGCATGGCCCCATAAGGACAACCATTTCCTTAAAACTTATTTCAATTCAATTTAATTGGAGAAATTATATCATAGATAGATCTAGGTCCATGTATTTTAAATTCTGGTTGAAAATGATATTCAGATTATGTGTTTGCAGTTAACATATTATGTGCATGCAATTAACATATTATATGCATGTAAATAAATTGAATGTACATTTTATGTTAATTACAGACACATAATACGTTAACGGCAAACACATAATATGTTAATTGTAGGCACATAATATGCTAACTACATATTATGTGCATGCTCTTAACACATTATGCGTCTATAGTTAACATATTATGTGTCTTTAATTTATTTGCAGATACATAATTTATTAATTGAAGATACATAATATGTTAATGACATACACAATTTTAAACCAGGGTCTAGAATGAAAGCTGAACATTGGTTCATGGTATAACAATTGATTTAATTAGTATTTAGTATCCACATTAAAAATATATATAAACTAACGGCAAATTATTATACTTAGATATAGTTAGAGATATTTCACGACTCTTGCACCAATAGTGCATTATTATATATATAAGTTCATATATTCTTGCCCGGTAATTGATAAAAGTAATTTCCTCCCCTCCGGTCATGTGTTCAACAACATAAAGTAAACTCTAGAATAAGTCAAGCTAAGTTGCATGCCTTTAGAATTATATTCTTCTTGTGTAGTCGGCTCTGGCTTCTGCTTCTCTCTGAGCATCATCCAGTGGAGTGGAACTGCTAGTTAGCTTTCTCCTTTAATTCCTGGCTTGTGGGAGCACCCACCAATAGTGGTTCTGGTTCAGATTCTTCTACAGCAAATTCAGGTCCCAACTAGGAAAGAGAGGAGCGAAAGAGAAGAAGGAAAAAGAGAAGACGACAAAAAAAAAAAAAAAAAAGAAGGCTTGATACGTCAGCGGCACGTGAATTGCACGCGCCTAGCCGGACAGGATCTGTGTAACCCAAGCACACGTGATCACCTTTCCTTTCACTTTTCTCAAACAAAAAACCATTACTATTGAGGAAATAAACAAATATAGTAGTATAGAAAACTAAATTTGGTTGAAGAAATTACCTGATTCGAAGAAACGAAGCCTGAGGCGAAGTGAGAAAAGAGGAGGTGCATTATCCTGAGCATCATCATCAACAACAACATGGTTCTCTCTGAAGTGAACTTCCAGCAAATGATAAACATTCTTTCTTGAAACTATTTTCTTCTTAAACAGCTTCTCAAGTCTTTCATCACACAGGATTCTTCTCTTGTATGTTGGATCTATGAGGTTGTTACAAGCCACATACTTCTTCATTATGGCATCAACCTCTCCTTGAGAATATTGCCTCGATTCTTTGCCAATTGAATCGAGAAATTCTATCAATGGCTTCGAACCCCATCCAAGAAACTCCAATTTATATTCCATATGGATTTTCTCTTCTTGTTCTGGACCTTCATTTTGTTGGATCCACTGCCAAACTCCATTGAAAATATTCACCTGTCATAAAGAGTTATAAGATCTCTATACAATTTGTGACATGTCACTAAATATTGTGACAAATAACAAATTAAATAAATCATGGTTTAAAAAAAACTAAATATTTATAAGGATAAATTTAATTAATAGTAAATGCATTAATCAGCCGGGCACGTGAATTGCACGCGCCCAGCCAGGTAGGATCTGTGCAACCCAAGCACGCGTGATCACCTCTCCTTTCACTTTTCTCAAACAAAAAATCATTACTATTGAGGAAATAAATAAATATAGTAGTATAGAAAACTAAATTTGGTTGAAGAAATTACCTGATTGGAAGAAACGAAGCCAGAGGCGAAGTGAGAAAAGAGGAGGTGCATTATCCTGAGCATCATCATCAAAAACAACATGGTTCTCTCTGAAGTAAACTTCCAGCAAATGATAAACATTCTTTCTTGAAACTATTTTCTTCTTAATAAACAGCTTCTCAAGTCTTTCATCACACAGGATTCTTCTCTGGTATGTTGGATCTATGAGGTTGTTACAAGCCACATACTTCTTCATTATGCCATCAACCTCTCCTTGAGAATATTGCCTCGATTCTTTGCCAATTGAATCGAGAAATTCTATCAATGGCTTCGAACCCCATCCAAGAATCTCCAATTTATGTTCCATATGGATTTTCTCTTCTTGTTCTGGACCTTCATTTTGCTGGATCCACTGCCAAACTCCATTGAAAATATTCACCTGTCATAAAGAGTTATAAGATCTCTATACAATTTGTGACATGTCACTAAATGTTGTGACAAATAACAAATTAAATAAATCATGGTTTAAAAAAAAACTAAATATTTATATGGACAAATTTGATTAATAGCAAATTCATTAATCAGCCGGGCACGTGAATTGCACGCTCCCAGCCGGGTAGGATATGTGCAACCCAAGCACGCGTGATCACCTCTCCTTTCACTTTTCTCAAACAAAAAATCATTACAATTGAGGAAATAAACAAATATAGTAGTATAGAAAACTAAATTTGGTTGAAGAAATTACCTGATTGGAAGAAACGAAGCCAGAGGCGAAGTGAAAAAAGAGGAGGTGCATTATCCTGAGCATCATCATAAAAAACAACATGGTTCTCTCTGAAGTGAACTTCCAGCAAATGATAAACATTATTTCTTGAAACTATTTTCTTCTTAAACAGCTTCTCAAGTCTTTCATCACACAGGATTCTTCTCTGGTATGTTGGATCTATGAGGTTGTTACAAGCCACATACTTCTTCATTATGGCATCAACCTCTCCTTGAGAATATTGCCTCGATTCTTTGCCAATTGAATCGAGAAATTCTATCAATGGCTTCGAACCCCATCCAAGAAACTCCAATTTGTTCCTTCTGGATTTTCTCTTCTTGTTCTGGACCTTCATTTTGTTGGATCCACTGCCAAACTCCATTAAAAATATTCACCTATCATAAAGAGTTATAAGATCTCTATACAATTTGTGACATGTCACTAAATGTTGTGACAAATAACGAATTAAATAAATCATGGTTTAAAAAAAAACTAAATATTTATATGGACAAATTTTATTAATAGCAAATTCATTAATCAGCCGGGCACGTGAATTGCACGCTCAGGGCCGTTCCAATAAGAATTGGGGTCCTGTGCAATATCTTAAATTGGGCTTCCTTTTTCAAATACTTTGTGTATATAAATAATAGTTGTTCAAAAAATTATGTCAAAAATTCAAAATATAAATATTGTATAAAAATACATCTAAATTTCATTTAAAAAGTGACATGCGCCATGTATATTTAGATGCAAATCATCCACCAAACTTTTGATATCAACTTCTTCTTCCAAAATCTCATTTTTAATAAAGATTAAAACTAATCCATTGAGTCTCTCTTGCAACATACTTGATCGTAAGTAAGATTTCAACAATTTCAACTTTAAAAAACTCCTTTCTTGGATCATATATGTCAAATAAAAGCGAATCGTTTGGTTTATCATTGTGACCAACATCATCTAAACAACTATCAACATTCTTATTATTTTCATTGTCACAATAATACATATCATCGTTGTGCACACTATCATTTAATTTTTTTTCAATCTCACAATCATCTTGATCTTCTATATGAGGATTAGCATCCAACAATTTTTCTTTGGCATCATCTTTTTGCACATTCATTTGAGGTTTTTTCAAGAGCTCTCTTTTGAAATTGAGTTAGTTACTCAATTATTCTTTTCTTTTTACGCTTCTCAAACGCCCGAATGAATATTTTCTAGAAGACATAATTATAAAATCCTAAAGAAAAAATAAGAGTTTATTTAGAAACTCTATAAATAAATAATTAATCAAGAAACAAATTCTTTAATATATTTTTTTGAAATCATAATTATTAAGTCATGTAAATAAAACAATAAACAAAAATTGTGAAATATTTAATAATATTAATTACCGAGAATTGAAGAACTTGTGACTTTGTATGATCAAGAATAATTGAGGAATTATGTTGAGATAGGCCTATCGTCTACTGTTTGCATCAATTGCGTATTCATGTATTGTTGCCTGCTGAGATTGGGCGATTGATGTCTGTGTTGTTTGTGAATTGTGAGATTTTCGTAATGTATGAACTCAAGTTATCATACTAATAGTTGGGATTGGAGATTCAACCTTTTGGAAGAAGAGTAACAAGGACACCCTTGCTATC
This sequence comes from Ipomoea trifida, assembly GCA_003576665.1. Lineage (NCBI taxonomy): Eukaryota > Viridiplantae > Streptophyta > Magnoliopsida > Solanales > Convolvulaceae > Ipomoea > Ipomoea trifida. Next base: position 6,116,388 of record CP025654.1, read on the forward strand.
TTGCTGACTTGCGCCGATTCTCCGCGGAATGTAAAGCAGAAAGAAAAGGGTTTGCTTAAGGAGTTAATATATATAATATATTGGCTAATGATGTTTAAGGGCTTGTATGCAGTATACATAATATATATACTATTTTTTTTTAAATAAGGGGCCCCCAAAAATTGGGGGCCCTGTGCAAAGGCCCTGGGCAGACTTGCCCAGGGCCGGCCCTGTGCACGCTCCCAGCCGGGTAGGATATGTGCAACCCAAGTACGCGTGATCACCTCTCCTTTCACTTTTCTCAAACAAAAAATCATTACTATTGAGGAAATAAACAAATATAGTAGTATAGAAAACTAAATTTGGTTGAAGAAATTACCTGATTGGAAGAAACGAAGCGTGAGGCGAAGTGAGAAAAGAGGAGGTGCATTATCCTGAGCATCATCATCAACAACAACATGGTTCTCTTTGAAGTAAACTTCCCGCAAATGATAAACATTCTTTCTTGAAACTATTTTCTTCTTAAACAGCTTCTCAAGTCTTTCATCACACAGGATTCTTCTCTGCTATGTTGGATCTATGAGGTTGTTACAAGCCACATACTTCTTCATTATGGTATCAACCTCTCTTTGAGAATATTGCCTCGATTCGTTGCCAATTTAATCGAGAAATTCTATCAATGGCTTCGAACCCCATCCAAGAAACTCCAATTTGTTCCTTCTGGATTTTCTCTTCTTGTTCTGGACCTTCATTTTGTTGGATCCACTGCCAAACTCCATTGAAAATATTCACCTATCATAAAGAGTTATAAGATCTCTATACAATTTGTGACATGTCACTAAATGTTGTGACAAATAACAAATTAAATAAATCATGGTTAAAAAAAAAACTAAATATTTATATGGACAAATTTGATTAATAGCAAATTCATTAATCAGCCGGGCACGTGAATTGCACGCTCCCAGCCCGGTAGGATCTATGCAACCCAAGCACGCGTGATCACCTCTCCTTTCACTTTTCTCAAACAAAAAATCGTTACTATTTAGGAAATAAACAAATATAGTAGTATAGAAAACTAAATTTGGTTGAAGAAATTACCTGATTGGAAGAAACGAAGCCAGAGGCGAAGTGAGAAAAGAGGAGGTGCATTATCCTGAGCATCATCATCAAAAACAACATGGTTCTCTCTGAAGTGAACTTCCAGCAAATGATAAACATTCTTTCTTGAAACTATTTTCTTCTTAAACAGCTTCTCAAGTCTTTCATCACACAGGATTCTTCTCTGGTATGTTGGATCTATGAGGTTGTTACAAGCCACATACTTCTTCATTATGGCATCAACCTCTCCTTGAGAATATTGCCTCGATTCTTTGCCAATTGAATCGAGAAATTCTATCAATGGCTTCGAACCCCATCCAAGAATCTCCAATTTATGTTCCATATGGATTTTCTCTTCTTGTTCTGGACCTTCATTTTGCTGGATCCACTGCCAAACTCCATTGAAAATATTCACCTGTCATAAAGAGTTATAAGATCTCTATACAATTTGTGACATGTCACTAAATGTTGTGACAAATAACAAATTAAATAAATCATGGTTTAAAAAAAAACTAAATATTTATATGGACAAATTTGATTAATAGCAAATTCATTAATCAGCCGGGCACGTGAATTGCACGCTCCCAGCCGGGTAGGATCTGTGCAACCCAAGCACGCGTGATCACCTCTCCTTTCACTTTTCTCAAACAAAAAACCATTACTATTGAGTAAATAAATAAATATAGTAGTATAGAAAACTAAATTTGGTTGAAGAAATTACCTGATTGGAAGAAACGAAGCCTGAGGCGAAGTGAGAAAAGAGGAGGTGCATTATCCTGAGCATCATCATCAACAACAACATGGTTCTCTCTGAAGTAAACTTCCCGCAAATGATAAACATTCTTTCTTGAAACTATTTTCTTCTTAAACAGCTTCTCAAGTCTTTCATCACACAGGATTCTTCTCTGGTATGTTGGATCTATGAGGTTGTTACAAGCCACATACTTCTTCGTTATGGTATCAACCTCTCTTTGAGAATATTGCATCGATTCGTTGCAAATTTAATCGAGAAATTCTATCAATGGCTTCGAACCCCATCCAAGAAACTCCAATTTGTTCCTTCTAGATTTTCTCTTCTTGTTATGGACCTTCATTTTGTTGGATCCACTGCCAAACTCCATTGAAAATATTCACCTATCATAAAGAGTTATAAGATCTCTATACAACTTGTGACATGTCACTAAATATTGTGACAAATAACAAATTAAATAAATCATGCTTTAAAAAAAACTAAATATTTATATGGATACATTTGATTAATAGCAAATGTATTAATCAGCCGAGCACGTGAATTGCACGCGCACAGCCAGGTAGGATCTGTGCAACCCAAGTACGCGTGATCACCTCTCCTTTCACTTTTCTCAAACAAAAAACCATTAGTATTGAGTAAATAAGTAAATATAGTAGTATAGAAAACTAAATTTGGTTGAAGAAATTACCTGATTGGAAAAAACGAAGTCTGAGGCGAAGTGAGAAAAGAGGAGATGCATTATCCTGAGCATCATCATCAACAACAACATGGTTCTCTCTGAAGTAAACTTCCCGCAAATGATAAACATTCTTTCTTGAAACTATTTTCTTCTTAAACAGCTTCTCAAGTCTTTCATCACACAGGATTCTTCTCTGGTATGTTGGATCTATGAGGTTGTTACAAGCCACATACTTCTTCGTTATGGTATCAACCTCTCTTTGAGAATATTGCCTCGATTCGTTGCCAATTTAATCGAGAAATTCTATCAATGGCTTCGAACCCCATCCAAGAAACTCCAATTTGTTCCTTCTGGATTTTCTCTTCTTGTTATGGACCTTCATTTTGTTGGATCCACTGCCAAACTCCATTGAAAATATTCACCTATCATAAAGAGTTATAAGATCTCTATACAATTTGTGACATGTCACTAAATATTGTGACAAATAACAAATTAAATAAATCATGGTTTTAAAAAAAACTAAATATTTATATGGATAAATTTGATTAATAGCAAATGCATTAATAATGTGAATTTGATTAAAATTTAGGTTTTTAATAGTACAATCTTTCTACCCCTTTCCTATTACAGAGTATAAGCAAGTTCACATAACCTTGTATCAAATATCAATCAATAGAGATTCCAAAATTTCAATTTTTTTTGTATAACTCAAATTAAAGTAACACTCGAAATCTTATTATAAGAATTTTGTCATTTTTCAACCACCCAAAAAAGTAGATTAAAATTTAGGGTTTTTATTTTCAAGTGGTAGTTTGAATCTACAACCCTCCGACAAAGATTGTTGACATTTCTGACCACTTTTTAAAGGTGGTTGAAAAATTCATAACTTTGGAAAAGCGTAATGTCCTACGGCTCCTGCCGATGGTAGGAGTTTTTTTACACCCGATCAAAAATCTTTAAAAATTTTCCTATCTAAGGAAGAAAAATAGCGAGAAAGAAGAGGATGAGAAAAAAAAATGTGATTGGCAATGTCGACCGGATTAACTACCAATTGGTGATAATGAGAAAAAATTTTATCGGTCTTAAAAGTGATCAGGAAATGTGTTTCTGACTAGAAATCCTAAATTTCTAATAGTGTCTTAGTATATGTAAATGTAGAAGTAGATAGATTAATTTCTAAAATTAGTGATTGAAGGATCAAAGTAACACCCAAAATTAAACAGAAACCATCAAACAAAAAGTGGAACAAAAAACAAACAAACAAATTAGGTACAAAATCATTGAACAAATAAACAAATGTAGTATAAAACTAAATTTGATTGAAGAAGTTACCTGATCGGAAGAAACGAAGCCTCCGGCGAAGTGAAAAAAGAGGAGAGGAAATGGAATTGAGAACGAAGCACGTACTAGATTACGGTACTGAAACCCTAATCGACGCGGCGGAGAATTTGTATAGTTAGGTTTAAATCTAATTTCGCATTCTCAAAACGCGCAAATTAAACATCTTTTTTTTTTCTTTGCATCAATAATATGATCACTTGTGAATCATAAATTTATTCATATATTTCAGTGTGACTTGAATGTCATTCTTGTTGCTTAACAAGACATAGAACTTAGCTTGCACTAGACTTGCGCACAATGTGCACAGAAGTTACTGTAGTTCCATGCCTGAAAATCTTAGCCCTAGAAGCCGCCTTCTTTTTCTTCTTAGCTGCCTCCTCTTCATGTGCTCAAACATTGTAATCTCTAGAGCAGTTAAGGGCATAAGATGATCGTGATCTGCCAATCTTTATATTCATATATATAAATGTAAATCAAATGCTTCCTGCAGGTTTCTGGGCTTGATACAAATTGAATAGTCATGCACCTAATTTGAAAACGTTAATAGTCAAAAATCAAATGTGATACAAATTAAATAATCATGCACCTAATTTGAAAATTTTAATAGTCAATAACTAAAACTGATACATGTATTATAGTCGAGAAACTAAAAATGATATTTTCTCATAATAATAATAATAAGGGTAAAAATCCTTTGAAGGGAATAGGATAGCATGTACAAGAGCACAGCTCTAATTAGTCTATTCAGATATCAGTTGAGATCATATAAAAAAAACAATCTCATCACCTATTACTCTATTAGGGGGAGAAAACTGTACAAATAACAATGAAATGCTGCAAAACTAGTCATGCCTCCCTTACAATGCAGTCCATTATACTTCCTCCTCTGAATCCTGATTAAGTTTGATGTTGATTCTGCAAGGAAGAGTTGGTCATTCGCGGGATGCAACTTCTTCCACATACCCCAATCTCGCATAACCTCCTGAATCAAGAGTTAATCTGCGCATTTTGTGTTTTGTACTTCTGAAGCTCTTCTTGGGTGCGAACGAGCCTGCAGAATGCAGATCAAGAAAAGCCAAAGATTGGAAGCGGATAGGTTTCGGCATTGACATATATTTATCATACCAGCGTGTATCAATGCTTACCTCCATTGTAAATCGGTTATTTCACGTAGTAACTCCTTCTCCCTATCATGAGCTGCCTCAAACTACAAATGATATGGGAAATTTGCGAGATGTTAATATGAGGGAAAATGGTGCAATCTGTAGGAACTTAACAAAGAATGAGAATTGGCAAAGAAAAGCATCTTCTTTAACAGAAGAAATGATTAGAGAAAGGGTGTGAAGTGCTGATGTTTAAATGAAATCTAAGCGAACTTTGGCAGGTGAGGTGTAAATTAGAGCTCAGAGATCTCAAGGCTTTCATTATGATGGCAGAATTTTTACGATACTAAAATAAAAAACCAGCAAGAATAATGAAAGTCACATACCAATGATTTGTCTGCCGATGGCATGTTCAACAAAAGCTCTGCCCCATCCACTGCACGATTGGCCGGATGCTTAAATTAAGAAAATATTTATATAGATCATAAATGCAAATTCAAGGGGCATTTCATTGCTTATACCTGTTGTCTCTCCAGCAGAGGCTTGCCTCATTAAGTTAAGAATGTTCTCCTGTCAAAAGAAATGAATGTAACCCTCCAAGACAATAATAATAAGTGTCATAAATTCCAGGTAATTAAGTTCCTACCCTTTCAGTAATATTTGCATGCAACATATTTTGCAATACTGGAAGAAACGAATGAGAAGGAAGATTCGGTGACATGGTATCTGTTGTCAATGAGTGAGATGTATATGGATGTTGCGCAATCACCTGCATGCATTTCAAACCGTGCATCAAGCACACAAATTGAAATATGATCAGGCAAGTAATTCAGTAAGACACTCTTTCAGTCTCATCTACAGATACTTGCTAAGCACTTTTCAATTTAGAAACATGGAAAAGGATCTTATAATCATTTTGGATTAATGGAAAAAAAAAGTGGCTCAAAAGATGACCAACCGCCATGCTGTGGCTTTTCTGTAACATTGGAGCTGGAGAAATCTACAGGAAAAAAAAAAAAAGAAGTTCAAAAGCAATTTCGAAATTGCTCAAAAGCAACTCAGGTGTTATATTTCACCATTTCTAAGTCAACTTTCTCGGATGTAACTTTGAAACGTCCTTTTTGTTGAACAAGATGTCCTTTTGTCTTCTCACTGAACTCTTCACCCTTTCCTACAGTAATTATTTTGTGATTCTATAAATATTCATCATAATCAATATAAAAAACGTAACGCAGTGTACATGAGAGAAACCAGTTGGTGAATAAATTAAGACCAATAGTTTTAAGACCCAAAAGGTGAATAAATTAAGACCAATAGTTTTAATACACAAAAGGTGAATAAATTAAAAGCACAATAATAGTATACCTGATGTTCTCAAAGGTGGTTTAGCGGCTTCAGCAGACATATCTTCTACTAATTGATGAAAGGAATTGCAAGCTGATATGTTTAGAGGTTGAATTTTATCCCTGAAACTATTAGGAAATGAATATTACTAATGTATACAAAACGCTACACAAAGAGAATTATTGATAGCAATATCCAACCACTACTTGGCAAAGAGGAAAATGCGTACACCAAATATTTTATTAGATACATGAAATCAGACATCTCAAGAAAGAATGTGAAAAAATTTGCTTATATACCTTTGCCGTGAATTTACAGGTGGGCTATCAGAGAATTTTCCATCAATCTCAAATTCAGGTTTTCCAAGTAAATGCTTTTCCACGTGATTGTAGGAAGGAGAACTTCTTGAGTTTTGGGGGTCATGAATTTCAGTAGGAAGGCTTACATCATCATGATCTGATTTTTCACATTTAGCTCTGCAAAGAATAAGTCCAATTATGCACACTCTGGACAACAAAATGCCATGTAGAAGATGGATGACACCCAACATGCTTATGCAAAATCACTATGCAGTTATATAATATATCTGACTGTAAGTGTGTTGCCGCAAATGTTACAAAAGAGTAATTGTTAAGAATTCAGATCTGTGAGAAGAGGGCAACATACATGTTAAAAGCTGGCGTAGTGTCACAAGGTGAAAGAGGAGCAGATGGATTGTTTTCATCCTGGGAAGATATATATGTGTGAATATGTCATATTAGGGGGAAAGCCCTAAAACAGCATTATATCAGAAAAAGAAAGAATTTACATACAATCTCTGTGCCATCTGAATTTTGACTTAAAAAAGAAAACTGATATTGAAGTTTTGGAACTAGGTTAGCTGAAGAGAGCTGACGTTGAATTTGTTTTCCACTGTTTTCGAGCCCTCCAGGTAAATTTGAGCTCCCAACAGGATCCTTTTCAGCACTAACTTCCTCATCTGGGATCTGACAGGTGAGAAGGAGGAAAACAATACCGTATTGTAAGAAATAGATATCATTCTAAAAGTTCATAAATAAGATTTCTACATCCCTTACTTATTAGCACTAAATAAGATTATTAAAAATCAATGTTTCAAAAATTGCGCCTAGACGCCGGCCAGTCGCCTAGCGTATCACCATACTCGGTGGTCTAGGTGGCCGACTAGGCCGCCTAGTCGGCCAATTAGCTATTGTTCCCCTTTTTGTTTTTTTTTAAATAATTATTTCACTCAAAACGATGTTGTTTTGAGTGAAATAACTCTAAATCGTTCAAACCCTATATGTTTTTTAGGTTAATATTAATATTTTAGTATTAACTATTAAAGTATTAAATAGTTTATAATTGTTAGAAGAATAAGGGAAGTTAGATTTTTGTTAGAGTTTTTCTCTCCTTGCCTTGTATTTCTCCATTTCAGTTTGTGGCTAGTAGCTCAATTAGTTTGTATATAAATAGGCTTCATTCTTGTACAGCTGAAAGATGAATATACGAACTATTCTTCCAAAACCTCCAACACTTAACAATAATTATTAAGTCTTAAAAACATTTTAAAAATAAAAAAATACACGAGCGCCGAGCAATTTTTTCAACCATGTTAAAAATATGCACATTGAGTAGAGAAGAGAATTATTTCCTATACCAAAGAAGCCTGAGCCTTTAGATCATCAAGGTTGAAGTTCCAGCTGCTTATCCCACGCTTATACTCATTCTGCACATATTTGTGAGGCATATGAAAAGCTACAGAACTAAAATGGGGGAAAAAAAAAAAGCTCACTATTCTACTGCAAAAAGTAGAAGGATTTTAAAACAAGCATCTACTAAACCAGGAAAGAGATAGGGAGAGAGAGAGAGAGAGAGAGAGAGGAAGAGAAGCATACAACTATCATGACCTAAAATGTAAATCCTCTTTGTTTGTTTGATGTCAAATTTGACATATGCAAACTTTGACAAGAACAAATCAGGCAAAAGTAAGATATATGAAATAATCTTAAAGGATGTTTAATTAAAGCACATATTTAAATTACCATGTTCAGTTAAGCTAATGGAACTTATTTCAATGAGATTATTGATATTCCTGACATTGCAACAGTTTTAGTATGTTGATTCAGTAAATGACAATCTTTTTATTGGCACGAGGATATTTGTAAATGCTTGAAACTCAAAAATTAGGCTGTGTTTGATATGGAGTATCAAATAGCAGGCATGGAGTTAAGGAAAGCATTTCCAACTGTCATGGGCTAAATTTTGGAAGGCATATAGGACATGAAATGTTGTATTTTGTTTTTTCGTAAATGCAATACAAAGGGTAGAAATTAGGGTTAAAGAAGTGAAGCTTATATTTGACACCCAAGATTACACTAAGCAATAAGCATTGCAAAGTCTATACAGGTAGTAGGAATTTCTTCCTCCTTATTCCAGTTTACAAACTGCAGTGAAATCTGATAGAAGGAAAAAACATATATGAAGAAAAACAAAAACCCTTATGGTGTAATTACTTCTCCCTTTGTAACACTCTTCAGAACAGCCAATAAACACTTAACCACCTTTATACCCACTAATATACACATGAATAAATAAGAGCCACATGTTTATTGCTGTTACATGATCAACTCTGGCTGCTGAAGCATTATTTGAATGCAAGACACTTTCGTTGTTTACTTTTTAGTTTGAATAAGGATTGTAGGAACTCAAACCTGTGACATTTCTTCTTTTTGTCCATCTGGTATTTTCTTTTCAGCCAACATTTCTTCTTCTTTCTTCTACATTTAATAAGTGAGAAAAAGAATCACTATTAGTTTAGTCCAATAGAAAAAGGGAAATAAATTTAAACATCACTAGTAACCTTCAAAGCCCTAATCCGATCACCCAGAGCTGGCAAGCCATCCAGCAATGTTTTTGCAATATAATCATTTGAGCGAGCTTGCTTAAAGAAAGAGTGTTTCAACAACTTTTTAGCTGAAGGTCTTTTTGAAGGATCTTTTACCAAACAACTAGCAATCATCTGCTTAAAAGACTACAAAATGTACAAGAAAAAAACATGTCAATGATATCATTCCATAATACTCCTATACAATGTTTCTTGAGAAAATACCTTGGAGAACTTCTTGTCTCTTTCATAATCAAGACCGGGAGGTGCATTTTGCAATGTCATTAACAAAACCTGGTGAATAGTTAAGGTTTAGTTAAAGAATTTAAAACGAACTATAAAAATGAAACTAAAATCATTTTGATGTGGCAATGCACCTTCATTGGAGGATACTTTGAGAAAGGTGCATGTCCATGGGCAAGCTCCAAAGCAGTTATACCAAAAGACCAAATATCTGCCCTGCAATATCATGAATGGAAAAGAAAAATTATACATATAGTCATATAGATATAAATACTCATGTAGACAAAAGACAATTTCTGAATTTCAATTTCACATACTTGCAATCATAACCATGCAATTGCTCCATAACCTCTGGTGCCATCCTGAATAATAGACCCATTAATAGTGTTATAAAAAGAAATGAAAATCTGTGATTTCACTTAATTCCCATTGCAAAGAATAAGTGACGAAAATAATCATTCACAAGGCACAACTTGATCAAGAACATCAAGATCTTTTTCAAAAGAAAATGATAAGCATGAAATCGGTAAATATTTATCCAAGCTTGCCACATTCTGAAATTAGAAACCTCATGACTAGTTTGGCCAAAGATAATTGTAGAATATACGCAAACATTAGGTCTATGAAGAGCTTACCAACAAGGAGTACCAACAAATGTGTTTCTCATGCGTGTTCTGTCACCTGAATCAAATAAGCAAGCAGACACACCAAAGTCTCCAAGCTTAATTCCACACCGGGCATCTATGAGAATGTTTCCAGCCTGAAAATTTCCAAATAACTATTGTAAAAAAATTCCAACATTAATTGTGAAACAAATACTACATTCATCTCAACTAAGTGTCATTAGATTGTGGAAAGATCCATTGCTGTATTAGATTGAATAACTGTTTACAAATTTAATAGAAGAGTTTTTTTTTCCCCGGTTTAGGAAATGCAATATTATTATAATAAAAGATATGCAGACAACAGCCATTTGCTAGAACAATTTTAATACTCACTTTCACATCTCGATGAATGTGGCCATGATGATGAAGATACTCTAAGCCCTTTAATACTTCACGCAATATGGTGGCAATGACAACTTCTTCAAAACCATCTGGATAAGCGGCCTTCAATATGTGAAGGCATGAACCGCCCGCCATGTAAGGCATGATAACCCACAAATTGTGATCGCTAACAAAAGAGCAATGAGATTTTAGAACATTGGGATGGTCTACTAAGACCATTGTCTGCGCTTCCCGGAAGACATTACTCTGGAGTCAAAATAAAAAATAAACTTAAATGTTCCATCCTCTTCTAAGTAACACTTTGACACATATTTAATACTTTGAATTTAATATGAATGACTAAAAGGAAGGAGGAGGAAAAATGTCCAAAAATTGAACTATTTGTGAACCTAATTAATTGATTTTTGCTTCTTTAAGTAGAGAAAGAGCTAGGTCTTTAGACTTCAATGGAGGTGCGAGAAATTAAGAGCTCTTTCACTTGAAAGTTTGTAAGTGCTTTTTTTTTGGTGTCATTCAAGGAAGTAGGCACAAAATATTGATTTTAAATAATTGTTAAAAGAAGTAAAGAAAGATAAGTCAATATGATGAATAAATACTAAATAAGACAGGTACAAAGATATGTATACACACACACATGCAGAAACAAGAAAATGATGTTTCAGTACAAGGCATGTGATTTTCTATACAAGGTTAGGCAAGTCATGACCACATGGGCATGCAAACTGAACCTGATACCATCAAAAATATTCTCTGTATAAAGGACAAACTAGGAATCTATAAACCATCTCAATATCATAGCAGTATAGCACTGTTCTCCATTGTCAATTTAGTGATAGAAACTATATATACTTTTCAATAGTTATTTTCCCTTTTCAGTTTATTTTAATTTAGACAAAAAAAATGCTATTAACCAAGAAGCTTCTTAAATTTAGTTTCCCTTATTCATTTTATAGATCTTTCACATTTTAAGAAGCAAGCTGCATTTATTTCAAATTTTCAATTTTCATTTCTCCATTTTCTTTTGCCAGTTTTTCTTAAATGCATTTTTTTTTTATTTTCGGAACAATTGAGAATTTTTCTGAATAATAAACACAGCCAAACATTAAATAGTGCCTGGAATGTAATCAAACAGTGGCCAAAGAGCCTAGTAAGTGGCGTATACTCGGACATCAAGATTCAAGTTTAAAATGCAGCTTCCGAAATTAGCAATATGTGCGGCACCAATGAAGCCACCACAGTATAAACATTTGGAATTTCAGAAAACAAAACGACTATAGAACAAAAGGAATTACCAGATCACAATTATCACGTTCGAAATCAAGGATTTTGATTGCTACGACCTCGTTTAACGGCTCACAGAGAGCGCGATGAACAGATGCACTGACTCCCTGGCCGATCTCCTCATACAGAACATAATTCTCCGGCCCGATCGGATACTTCTTCATGATTCAAAACCAAATGATCTCCTCCACTACTGAACGTCGAACAACACACAAATGCAGCTGGCTGGGGATCTACAGCTCCGGAACCTACACAAATCTCTCTAAATAAAAAGAAGAAGAATTGAAGTAAAATTCAAAATGAAATTTTCGGAAATTGCAGGAAAACAGAGGCCTACGAGGCAGTAGAAAACTCACCGAGAATGAGACCAGATCCATGGAAGGAATTGAATAAATCCAGGAAAGCGGAAATTGGGAAGCAAAGCAATGATTAAAAATTCCGGAAATGAAAAAGAAGAATAATTCTCAAGGAAAAATGAAGAGTAACGAAAAAGGAAATCATTGATGATGAGGAGGATGGCGGTGATGATATGGAAGATGCTGCTCTCTCAAGCTTTCTCGTGATGGAGAGAGAGCTACGAGCTGAGCGGCGCTGGAAGAGGGAAAGCGTTTGTATGCATGAATCCCGCCACCTGCTCTCTCTGCCACATTCACTTTGCCCCTAATATACACTTGTATTAGGCCGATGATGAAGGCGCTACTAATGCACTTTAAAAGATTCAAGTATTAAAGTATATACTATATACATCTTGTTTGCATTCGACCTTTTCCCCTGGGTCTGGATTGGGTTCGTTTAACCCGTTTTTAAAAGAAGTTAGGCTAGAGGTACCTCTATAGCCTACAAGCACTCTTTTTTTTTTTTTTTTTTTAGTAATATTGACTCTGTTACAATGTAGTATCTGTTCATAGCTATTACAAAGAGTCAACAGTTGCTTCCACTGAGGCTCGAACCCACTCTCATCATCCATGTGAGAGTGTAAACCGGGACACTGGGTGCCACTACAAGCACTCTAATTAGATGTTATGCCATGGATTCGGGTCAAAGTGGACCCAGGTCCATATTCACAATTTTAATACTCCATGTTCATAATTTTAGAACTCTATGTTCATAATTTTTTAACTCTATGTTCACAATTTTTGAATTCTATGTTCATAATTACAGAACTATATGTTCACAATTTTTGTGAATATAGAGTTCTAAAATTGTGAACATATAATTCTAAAATTGTGAACATAGAATTTTTAAATTGTGAACATAGAATTGGGTCCACCTTGCAAGGTGGACCCGAGTCTATAGCATAATTTGCCCACTCCAATCTCCCGGCAAATTATATCATTGACCAGTGCAATGTGGATCCTGATGCAATACATAGAATTTGACTTTATAATGCACATTATTAATGTTCATAATATACACTACACATAAACACAATATAATAAACATGAATTTTGTGTATTACGTTAAGTGTTTATGTGTCCTCAGTTATATAATACACAGAATTCATGTTCATAATGCACAAAATTTATGTTCATAATGCACATAATTCATGTTCATTATATTGTGTTTATGTGTAGGTGTATTATGATTTATGAACATAAATTCTGTATATTGAACCAAGGTCCACATTACACTGTGGACCTAGGTCCATGATGTAACGATTGCAATCCCCACCCCCAAATTTGTGGTTGTTATGCCATGGAAAGGTAGATCCGGCTCCATGTTCACAATTTTAGAAGTCTATGTTCATATATAATTTTAGAACTCTATGTTCACAATTAATAAAACTCTATATTCACGATTTCATAATTCTATATTTACAATTTCATAACTCTATATTCAACAGTATAACACAATTTTTGAACCTATATAACAAAATTACGAACATAAAGTTCAAAAATTATGATTATTGAGTAATGTAATTTTGTATATTGAGATCTAAAATTGTGAATATCGAGTTCTAAAATTGTGAACATGGACCTGGGACCAAGCCCATAGCATAATTTGCCCCAACCTTTTTTTTTTTTTTTTTTGTGTAATTAGGGTTCGCATTTAATATTTTAAAATATTGTTGATACTAAGAATTGAATCATTGATCTTTCAATTAATCTAATATTATTGAAACCAATTATGATAAAAACACTTGTTAAACAACTTTATATAATTATATATTTATTTAGGTCATTCACAAACATTATATACCTAACTTATTTATATTACATTTATTATATTACAAGTATTAATTCATATAATTATATTACATTTATTAAAAGTATTAATTAATACAATTAATTATATTTTTATATAAATATTAATATAAAGTTTATTTTTTGAAGATAATATAAAGTTTATTTATTTTGTAAAATATATAAAGTTATAAATTATATATTTTTATAAATTTTATAACTTAATAATATTATAATTACAAAATAAAAATATTACATGTAAACTATATTAGTATTAAATATAGATTATAATTATATATTAAAAATTAAAAATTAAAATCTAATTATACACACACATACTAGTATGTCGCACGGTATGAATCTTAATAATATTATCATTACATTTTATATTAAATGCAACAATATGTCATTTATTGCGTTATTATAAATATTAAAAAGCTCAATTCACAAAAAAACATTTTCAATTTTCAATTACGAATTATATATATATATATATATATATATATATATATATATATATATATATATATATATATATATATATATATATATATATATATATATTTGTTTTGTAAATATTGAAGTATTGGCCCAAAAGCCCTTTTATTTTATAAGTCCAAAATAATAATTATGGCCCTCAACATCCATCTTATCCTTGGACAGGTCACGGGTCCTACTTGATTCACCAATTTTGAACCTTGTCCTCTTTGAAAAAGTTGATTGCGATGGATTCTTGGTGCGCACCATCGTCTACACAAGGCCACAAAGCCTAGTTAGGGCAATGCAAAGCATTCAATTCGTGGAAATCAACCTTCAAAAGTCAAGAGTATGCACACAAGAAAGATGAATTAACACGAGGTAAAGAGCACTAAAATAAATAAAAGGGTATTCAAAGCATGCACCGCACCATTATACAAAGAAATATTACAATATCATCATCATCCCCAAACTAGCATAATTAACATCCCAAAGTATGCAACTCAATCCTCCAACATCACATATATGCAATCCATAATCCAAAGGGGTTCAAAAGACATTCAAACATAATCACTTTTCAACATGCCTCTTTTGCCAAACAATTCAACACCCACTAGCTTATTATAGATACGAGCTCAACTAAACACAATTCAATTAAGACAATTTTTAACAAATTCATTCTTCATTTTTTTGTCCAATTCAAGCACTCAACAATTACTTGGATATGTAATAAAATTTAAATATCATATCATGAGTATCCTAATCATACATCCAAGTAGTCCTACAATCACCTTCAATTAAAAACAATCATCATTCAAGCACTTCAAGCATTCATCAATTTTCCCCCAAATTGAACAACCTAGGGTTAGGCATTTCAACATTTAAGAGTTCAAGAATCTTCTTATGAGCAATTTGTAGGTGAACTATGTATTTATATTAAACAAACAACTCATTCAACCAACTCACAAGCATGTAAATACAAAATATTCACTTGCACAAGAAATATGAGAATGGAGAAGATACTCAAAGTAAATATAAAAAGAGTAGAAGGGTTACCTTGATTGGGAGAGTGCATAAGGATAGAGAACTTGAAAACTAGGAGATGTGAGAGAGAGTGTGTGTGTGTGTTTGTGAAAAATGGCAACTACTTTGTGATAGAGAGAGATAGGGTTCGTGAAATGAGAAGAGAAAATGGGAAAAATGTTTAAATACCCGAGTTGAGATAAGTATCGCGTGTCTGAGTCGCGCCACACAGTAGTGACCCGTGTGACAATACTTATTACCACGTTGTGAGGCCTCATGACGAGGGAAACTGAGGCACTGCCTTGCCAATCACGCAGGCCATCACGTTGTGGTGGCAACGTGATGGCCTGCATGAATAGCAAAGGGTGATCGTAGATTTTCCTTCTCACGCGGGCATTCATCGCGTGATAGCCTACACAATAAGTAAAAGTGTAAAACCCAAGGGGTGTTTTTGCTATCCACGTGGGTAGTCACCACGTGATGACTTGCGTGGCAAATATATATATATATATATATATATATATATATATATATATATATATATAAACAAGATTACCTCCTTTTTGCTCTTTGTGTGCATTTCCCTTCTCATTTGCTTGTGTTTCCACCAAAATTCCTCCTCCAAGATAATCCTGGACCAACAAGAAATTACCTTGCACATGGAAAATCACTCAAAACCATAGAAAAGAGAAGAAAACCCAAATATTAAGATAACCTTAGGTTTCCTATCAAGAACCGCCACATTTAACGTAATTGGCTCGGCACAACTTTCAACTAACCATCTTTAAACACATGGATAGAAACTAGTGTTTTCACCCCATCCACTCACTCTTCAAGATGCGTCCTCAAGTGTCGGACATTCACAAACTCCTTAAAGTGCATACTCGACATATCTTTCTCCCAATGTAGGCAATTATCTACTTGCATTCCTCCCAGTGAAGCGATACGACGTCGGCTAAATAACTAACCGGCGTCGTATCGCTTCGTCGACATTAAAAATAAAAAATTAACAAATAATACGACATCGGTTTTCTTACAAACCGACGTCGTATATGGAATTTAAAAATTAAAAAAAAATGCAATAAGACGTCGGTTATTTATATAATCGACGTAGTAGGTAAGTAACTATTTTTTGGGTTATTTATAACGTCGGTTATTTGTTAACCGATGTTAAATTGTTTTAATTTTTTTAATATAAATTTAGTTAACCTTTAACGTCGATTTTTCATATAACCGACGTTATATGTGATTTCTGTAGTAGTGGTAGCACTATGCAAGTTTGAGCCTTTTTGTTTTTTGGGTTCCTTCCATTAGCACTAAATAAACTAATTTACCACCATTAAAAAATATTTTAAAAATATTTTTTTTGGGTCATAAACAATAAATTTTGAAAGGGAAAGATGTTTCTCTAGGCTGCACTTAATGATCGAGTTCCTGGAAACGCTAAAAGGAAGAGATTTTTTTTTTTTGAATACTATTGACCCTGTTACATGTAGTATCTGTCCATATACTTTCTCAACCTACTGAAGCCCAACAAAGTCAACATTGCCCACACTGAGGCTCGAACCCATGACCTCCCACTTGGGAGAATCACTTCATGCCGCTTGACCACAAGGCCTTTGGCGGGAAGAGAAGAGAAGGGTCATAAACAATAAATTTTGAAAGGGAAAGATGTTTCTCTATAGAGGGATGCTGCGAGATTTGCCTAGGGAGTGAAGAATCAGTTGAGCACATTTTAAAGGGTTGTAGCGAGCCAAAGAAGTATGGAGAGCAGTAACTGGAAGTGACAGATGCCGCGCTTGGAATCGGTTCAGTTTTATGACTTGGCTAGAGAATAACATCATTGGTCGGGGAAGGATAGATGATAGCATCTATTGGCCCTATACGTTTGCCATTATAGGATGGTGGATCTGGAGGTGGCGAAAGGATAGTGTTCAACGCTAAAGAAGTGGAGATACAAAGGAAGGTTGCATGGATCAAAGAAGCTGATGAGGAAATATGTCGTGCATTTATGCAAGAGGAAAACATGAAGTGTGTCGCTGGTACTGAAAGGATTGCGAGACTCTATTGAAAGCCATATGCTAACCATCATTATACCATTAATGTGAATGGGAGCGTCAAGTCCTTAATATATAAGGCATGGTATGGTGGAATCCTCAGAGACGAGAACAACCCCCTAGTTTGCGAGGAAGCTTACCTCAATGACTTGGTAGACACTTGTATCTGTAGAGTGAAGGAGAGTAATTAGTTCTTTTTTGCCTTTCTCCAAGTTACCTCCCACCATTTATGATTAAAAAAAAAACTTTCCTTTTTCTTTATAAAGTGAATAATGAAAAAATTGAAATCCAAAAGCGCTCACTAATTTCTTAATTATTTTTGCTGCAAACCCAAAAACTCTCTTTATTTTTTTTTCTTTAAAATAATTTACACTGATTTTAAGTATAAATATCTTCTTCACTCTTTCCATTCGTGAAAGCAGCAGCATTTGCAATTGGGTTGTTGTTCGAATCTAGGGTTCTTTTTTAAGCCCTTCTCTTACCGTTTTCCCTCTTTCGATCCGTCATTTTGCGGAGATGAAGCTCACCGTCAAAACTCTCAAAGGCAGTCACTTTGATATTAGGGTTCAACCCTCCGACACCGTCAGTCTTTCTCTCATGTATTTCTATTTGCGTAAATGTACATATCTGTTTACGTATTGCTTCGTTTTGATTGCTCAAATTTGAATTTAAAACCTCGGATAGCTGGGAATTTTCGTATTTTATATCTAAGTTATAGTGTGATGATGTTTCAATGAAATTCATGGCTGAGTATTTATAACATAGTTTTGGATTTCTGCATAACTGTTTCAGTATATCTTCTTGATGCTTATTTCATTCTGTTACTGAAGTGTTTTTGGATATGGGAACAATTCATTTACAAAGTGAAAATTTTAGCTGCTTAGATATATTATTAAAGTGGGTGATTTGTATGTATCCTACTGCAAATTACTGTAGTTTTATCTTCGACCAGTTGTTATGGATTTGGACAGAGCAAAGGCTTAGCTTTGTTAAATAAAAATTTCCCCCCATTCTAACATGAAAAAAATGATCAAGGTATTGGCACTTAAAATAATTGTAACTTCCTGTGCAAGTTTTCTGCAATATTGGGAAATTATGAATTGCATGCATCCTTATTATAATGCGTTAAAAATGAGTGCAGTGGAAAATACAGTTTAGTTTCTTGTCCTTTAATAAATCATGTAATGAATTGTGTACGCAACATATGGTTTTAATGTTTAAGGCAGAAATTATATTGCAATGCACATTTTTTCGGAGTATTATCTTTAGTCTTTACTCTGTCACATAAGTAGTAACATGCATTGCATTATTTATGAATTTATCATGACATTTAAACTTGATTTAGTTCAGATGGGTACAGATGACCGGGTAGCAGTTTAGGTTGGAACGTTAATCTCTTAGTGCCCATGGTTGAGGGCTTGAGGCATTGTCTTCTAATATAGTCAATGGTAATGCGCATGCTTTGTGTGATGAATGCTCATCTCATTTAATATGCATGAGGAACTCACAGAAAGATCAGAAAACTGAATAGATCCCTTAGTGCATCATGCTGGTAAAGTATGCTATTTGGGTGAAGCAGACAAGCATGAGTATTGCTGATTTGATTGGGGTGGGGGGCAGGTAGGCATTTAATGAAAAGTTCTTGAACTTCTTGGGACATCAGAGTATCATGCATCACTCCAAACAACATAATTTCCAGGTCACATGTGCTTTGCTTGTAATGGGATAAAAAAGAAAAAAATAAAATCAATGAAAAAGTGGGATTCCTTTTGATCTATTATCCTTCAAATGAGTTTTGAATTGACTGGGATATTCCTTTTAAAATTTTAGGTTATGGCTGTAAAGAAAAACATTGAAGATGCACAGGGCAAGGACAGCTATCCATGTGGTCAGCAGTTACTTATTCATAATGGTAAAGTATTGAAAGATGAGAGCACGTTGGCTGAAAACAATGTTTCTGAAGATGGATTTCTTGTAGTCATGCTTAGCAAGGTAAAATATCTTTTTAACATCTGGTTGTTGCTGCAAGTTTGCAACTACTTTTGCTAGTGCTTTTACCCACAATACCCCGAATAATTTGTGTAGTATGAGTACCAGAATATTGCAGTCCTGACTCGTTATATAATTTATATTGGATGGCTGGACCAATTTTCTTGTAAATATTTTTATTCTGCAGAGCAAAACTGTAGGATCAAGTGGGACATCATCTGCACAGGTGTGTTGATTATATCATAGCCCGAGATATTAGGGATAAGGGTAAAATAGACCCTCCAACTATATACCCAAAATGCAATTAGGCCCTCAAACTAAAAAAAACTTCGAATTGAACTCTTAAACTGATTAAACTTGTGCAATTAACATATTTAACAAGTTACCAAAAGGTTACCGGTTAATTTTGCTTGCTTGGCATCTGACGTGGCATTTGTTTCAAAAGAAAATAAAAAAAAAAAAAAGCTGCTGGCGGGCTTCTCTGTTCATTTTGAACGGAGAAGCCAGCATTCGAACGGAAGCCAATGGCTTCTCTGTTCAAATCTAACCAAGAAGCCCGCCAGCTTCTTTGTCCATGGCAGCTTGGCTGCCATAGCGTTGTTGTTGATTTTGTTTTTAAAATTTTTAAATATAATTATGTTAATTTTTTAAAAAATATTAATCGACGTGGCATCTTGCGTGGCAGGTGACTTGGTGTAACATGCTATTATAGGTCAAATGGGTCATAATTGCACTGTTTTAATAAGTTTAAGGGTTTTTTTTTTTTTTTTTTTTTAGTTTAAGGGTTCAATTGGAGGTTTTTTTTAGTTCAAGGGCCTAATTGCACATTGGTATATAGTTGGAGGGTCTATTTGATCCTTATCCCAAGATATTATTGTACCCCTATGTGTTTTGTCATGTTTGATATCTCTTCTTTTTCTCCTACTGTTCCTTTAAACAGCCTTCAGCAACTGGTGCTCCAGCTTCTAATCCTACTACACCAGCTGAAGTTCCTTCTTCAGAACCGTGAGTTTAAATTACAAATGTTAGTTTGCTTGAGCTGTTTGTTATGTTGGACAACCACTAATTTCTGCTGTGAATTTTAACTTGTAGGGCTCCTAAGAGTGTAGCATCTGCTTCTGATGCTGCAACAGCTAGGTACAAACTACTCATCCATCTAATGATATAAGTTTTTTTTGTTTTTGTTTTTTGTTTTTTGTTTTTTTTTTTTTGTTTTTTGTTTTCCTTCTAGGATTTTGTTATCAAAGCTTCTCTGACTCACATTTTTTGCTCAAGTGGCTGACTTCACTTGATGTTCTCTTGTTGTAGTGTTCCCTCTGATACTTATAGTCAAGCTGCTTCGAATTTAGTAGCTGGTAATAATCTTGAACAGACCATACAACAAATTATGGATATGGGTGGTGGAAATTGGGACAAGGAAACGGTTACACGTGCACTTCGTGCTGCTTATAACAACCCAGAAAGAGCTATTGACTATTTATATTCAGTAAGTTTTTTGTGCCTTTACCCATATCTATCCTTGCAACCCAAATTTCTGTTAGTATTTTCACACTGGTGTTTTGTTTATAGGGGATTCCAGAAGCAGCTGAAGTTGCTCTACCAGTGGCTCAGAGTGGTGGGCCTGCTGCAGCTCAAGGTGCAGTTAATGCTATCCCTGTTTCGGGAGGACCTAATTCATCTCCCTTGAATTTGTTCCCTCAGGTCTGTTATAGTTTTCTCTTGATCCTCATAATATATGCCTGCATTTTCTTATAGACTATACCCGGTAAATTTTATAGGAGCAGGTTTCTGGTGCTGCTGGTGCTGGTCTTGGATCCCTTGATTTTCTCAGAAACAACCAACAGGTGTGATTTGTATCTTCCCAAGTCATCTTGTTTATATACCTAAATGCATTTGTTACCCAATTCTAATGAAGTTATTGAAAGTGTCTTCTTTGCATTCCAGTTCCAAGCTTTGCGTTCAATGGTTCAAGCTAACCCACAAATCCTGCAGGTCAATATTCCGATTTTCTCTTGTTGTGTTTCTTTGGTTTTTGATATATTCTGGCATCACATTTGGTCCTTTTTTTGCAGCCTATGCTTCAGGAGCTAGGAAAGCAAAACCCCCATCTTTTAAGAACAATACAAGAGCACCATCAAGAGTTCCTCCAGTTGATCAATGAGCCTGTTGAGGGTTCTGAGGGGTAAGTCTTCCAAGCTTGCTCCCTTTTTGTTTGTGTCCTTTGATGTATTATGCTGATCATTGTATTAGCAAAATGTTGCATCTGCTCAATTATTGCTGGAAATCATAGTGGTTCTGTATTGGGGATCGATGTTCAATTCATTATTTGATATTGTTAGAGTATTAGAGTAATTTGCTGTATAAAGTGACTGATTTTGTGATTTTGTGATTTTGTCATCCCATCATCATATTTCCAATGTACCTGAAATCTTTTTTGGATTTACGGGGTAAACCCCACTTCTGACTGTGTGAGTAGTGAGTAAACCCTCGCCCTGTGACCCTAGCTGGCAAAGGACCACAAGGAGGTAAACCAGCCTAGGTTACCCATAGCTGACCGGCTCAAACCCAAGGGCTTGAGGTTTGAACCCACGACCTCTCGGCTGCAGGTGTAACTCTCTTACCACTTGGGCTGCCCTTACGGGCATGTACCTGAAATCTTATTTCTATTAAGGGAAGGTCATTGTTCTTGGAGCCAAGTTGGTCAAATAGGCAATGTGTAATCTGGTGGGATTGCATTGTGAGAAGCATTCTCATTATTAATGTATTTGAATTTCTTGCAGTGACATATTTGACGATCAGCCCGAGCAAGATATGCCCCATACAGTCAGTGTTACGCCAGCAGAGCAGGAGGCAATTGAGAGGGTAAGAAAACCACTCACTCTGGTCTCTTTGTCCATCACACTCTTACATT
This sequence comes from Ipomoea trifida, assembly GCA_003576665.1. Classification (NCBI taxonomy): domain Eukaryota; kingdom Viridiplantae; phylum Streptophyta; class Magnoliopsida; order Solanales; family Convolvulaceae; genus Ipomoea; species Ipomoea trifida. The sequence continues at coordinate 6,138,738 of CP025654.1, forward strand.
ACATTATGCATATGTAGTAATGAGAAGTTCTTTGATTTCCGTGTTTCCTTAGCTCGAGGCCATGGGTTTTGATAGAGCACTAGTGATCGAGGCATTTTTAGCGTGCGACCGCAATGAGGAATTGGCAGCAAACTATCTGCTGGAGCATTCAGGCGATTACGAGGACTGAGTGATTTTAAATTCTTAGCTACATTCTTCATCAGGCAGAGTTTTTCCCAAGTGAGCTGTGGTTTAGAGGTTGGAGAGATGTAAAAGAGATGTTAATGATGGTTTATACTGTACTTCCCCAGACTTTTAACTGCCTTTGTTTTATCCGCACTCCTCCCACCCCTAGAGAGAAATATTTTTATAATTTTGATCTAGATATGCTAAGGTTGGTTCAGTATTCAGATCAGGGATGCATCATATGAATACCATTGAATTGAATTGAATGAATCTTAACCAATAGTTGCTTGAGTCTCTCCTCCCTCTTCCTGCATTTTTTTTTAATAAATCATTTTGCTGCAATGCTTAGTGATCGTTTATCAAAGAATGACTGATTGATTGAACAATTGGGGGATTTACTTAGGCTAACCCCAATAGTGTGTTTTAGAACAGTAAAAGACATTTTGAACAAATGGGAAGGGATGCTTTATTTTGGGTTCTTTCTCCTGCAAATGAAAGTTTTTTGTATGTGATGGTGGGCCCCACCGGAAAATTACATTGTGCATAAAATGAAACTAAATGGGAAGTCTAGTTTAATTAGAATAACGTATATTGTTAAATGAAATTGTAGTTTAATTAGAATGATACTTTGGTGGTGCTGTAATGAAATTACAATGTGTATAAAATAAAATTGAATAGCATGTTTAACATATTGAGTGTGTATTGTCAAATGAAATTGTAGTTAATAATATTAATATTTTAATGATGCTATAATGAAACTATATTGTGTATAAAATGCAATTGAACAGTAGGTCTTACATATTGAGTGCATATTATTGTCAAATGAAATTGTAATTGAATTAGAATGATACTTTAGTGGTATTGTAATACCACGGCATGTATAAAATAAAATTGAATAATGAAAGAAGTTGTTACATAAACTATAATGAAATTTACCGTCTACTATTATTAACGAAAAAAACTTAAAATAACATCATTTTGACCATGGTTCATGTGGAACACATTCCACGGTGAAATTTGCCATTACGGTAGGTAGGTTCTAGTCTTCGATGCTTGCCAATTGTTATATCATGGACCATAGTTCATACTGTATTGTAAACTTTGATACAAAAATTCTATAACTTCAGTTAACACATTATGTACCTACAGTTAATAGTTTTTGTATATATAAATAAATAGTTTGATAATTGCTGAAACATAATATGATAGCTACATGTACAAAAAAGGTCAATTGTAAGTACAGAATGTAAAAACTACAAATATAGAATCTAAAAGTTATTTTTGGACTAAAATTTACAATGCATTGTAAACCAGAGTACCAGACCCTGGTCCATGGTATAATTTGCTGATGCAACAATGCAACCTTTTCTTTATACATACTTAACACCCCAACGAAAGTATTCATATAAATTAGGAACTTCGCCAATCAATAACCTGAGTGAGAGTGATTTTGACTGAAACTTCTTTCTTGTGATTTTTTCTTTCAAAAAATAATTATATATTTAGGTGGTGGTGTTGTTGAAAATAGCTATAAATACAGTAAATTGGATGGAAAAAAAACTAAAATAAAACTTTTTGTCCTTCAATTACTTTTGTGCTTAACTTCTTAGATTTATTATTCTATAGACATTTATTGATATTAGGAAGAACACTGCAAATTTACTCAAACTAGCTATTGACTCGTGCGATGCACGAAATGATAATATATCAAGTAAAATGAATTATTGGAGAAAAAAAGAAAAAATAATATTATTAATTAAAAAAATTACAAATTATTAAAGACCTCTTTGTAAACTACATTAGTAGTAGAATTACAATTTTCTTTTGATTCATCACATACTAAAAATTTTAGTCCGTCTGACTGACTTATTCTTGATGCCGCAACATATAATTGGTCATGCACAAAAAATTGGTTTCTTTAGTATCAAACCAACATTGGAAAATGTCTGCCCTTGACTCTTGTTGATAGTCATTGCATACGACAACATTATTGAAAATTGTCTTACGTTGAACTTGAAAGGTAATCTTGGGTCTGATGGGGTGATAGTCATTCTAGCAATTAATACCTTAGTCCCAACATTAGGACCCGCCAATATGCTTCCTTCAACAACATGATTAGCTAATTTGGTTACCACCAACCTAGTTCTATTGCATAATCCAAGACTATGATCAATGTTCCTCATTAACATTATAGGTGACCCCACTTTTACGGGGCGTTTGGTTGGAGGGAGGGAATTAGGTGGGAAAAGAATTGTAATTCCATGGGAAAAGAATAATGCGGTAATAAAGTGGGAGTTTAAATTCCAGTGTTTGGTATGCAGGAATATAATTACTGGGAATTTCAATTCCAATGTTTGGTATACATGGGAATTGAGAGGGAATAAGTAGTATAAAGTCCAAAATGCCCATTATTGTTGTTGTTGTTGTTGTTGTTGTTGTTGTTGTTGTTGTTTTTATTATTATTATTATTATTATTATTATTATTATTATTATTAATCTTAAATGACAAGTATCTATAAGACCCATTTGCATATTCAAACCCCAAAAAAATATAACATATTAAATTAAAACGCACTCATCTACCGTATCTTTTGAACTAAAAAAGCATTTGATTTGGGTAGTCAGAAATTTTGAAGAGTTATACATATAAAGAATTCAAAGGAACATACACGAAAGTTGTTGTATATAAAAAAAATACATAAAGGTAAGTCGAAGAATAATAATACACTTTATAATTTTGAAGGAAAGGTTAGACATCAATTTTAAGTTAAAATAAAAGAGGGGTAGTTTTGTCTCAAGGTGATTTTTTTTCTTCCTAAAATCCACGGAATTAAAATCCTAAGGGGGGCCATGGGATTCTAATTCCATGAAAATGAGGGAATTGCAATTCCGTGGAATTGCAATTCCCTCCAACCAAACAAAGGAATTTAGTTACCTTCGGAATTAGGTGAGAATAAAGTGGGAAAGGAATTGTAATTCCCTCCAACCAAACACCCTGTTAAAGTCAAAGAATGATTTGGAAGGCCGGATGCTCTTATGGTATTTGGGAATTCTGGTGTATGCACATCAGCAAGAACTGAACTTGAGCCATCTCCTTACACGTTGTGTCAGAACTCAGATATGTCTTTCCTTCACTGTAGTGTCGATTTGAAGAAGTAGTCGAAAACCCTAACTGAGATAAGTTAACATCTTTTAATTGCTTTAGTCGGTTTACTCTTTATTTAGTTTTATAGATTTCTCTAAATGATTTTGTGTTTGTTGGATTAATAAATTATTGTCGATTTATTCGTGTATTTTTTATTTTTTTTTTAATTTAGAGTAAATTTTCTAAAACTTTCTTTGGAGTTTATGTTGTATTTATGTAAATATTTATGAAGGATTTTGGAGGTGAAAATATTTATTATGCTCACAGATAGTTTATGCTCATAAATTACATTCTAGAAGAAGACATCATCAGGTAATAGTGAACCTTTGCAATATCCAATAATTTTGTAAGAGGCATATACCCTGCAAAATATTCTTCTTCCCATAAAGCTTCCTAAGACCCCATGCTTCTTACAACAGGCTTATTTGTGTGTTTTAAATCATGTGTCTGCTTCAATGTCGTCCAATGTTATTATCTTCATTTTGCATGATAGGCAGAGAAGCCCTTGTCACTGAACTTGTGGACTTCATTCTTGCTGCTCGGATTGCTGGAAATTTGGAAAGAGAATCAAATTCAGTCGATGTAAAAGAAAATGACCAGGTTCTTTTTAATGATATAATAATCATTCAGTTGATCAATTTGCTCTCACTGTTATTAAATTTTTTTTCCAGTGAGGTATGCTTGTACTGCTGTGCATTTATGATTAGTGATTTAAAGCCTCTAAGCTGTGGAGTTTGCTGGAAAAATGGTATCCATAGCCTTGTGTGCAATTGTTGAAGAGGCAAAGAGATGCTATGTGCAATTGCACACAAGGCTATGGATATCCTTTTCCAACAAACCCCACAGCTTAGAGGCTTTAAATCACTAATCATAAATGCACAACTGTACAAGCATATCTCACTAGAAAAAGATTTAATAACAGTGAGAATAAATTGATCAAGTGAATGATTATTATATCATTAAAAAAAACCTGGTCATTTTCTTTTGCATCGACTGAATTTGATTCTCTTTCCAAATTTCCAGCAATCCGAGCAGCAAGAATGAAGTCCACAAGTTCAGTGACAAGGGCTTCTCTGCTTATTATGCAAAATGAAGAGAATAACATTGGACATTGAAGCAGACACAGGATTTAAAACACACAAATAAGCCTGTTGTAAGAAGCATGGGGTCCTGGGAAGCTTTATGGGAAGGAGAGTATTTTGCAGGGTATATGCCTTTTACAAAATTGGATATTGCAAAGGTTCACTATTACCTGATGATGTCTTCTTCTAGAATGTAATTTATGAGCATAAACTATTTGTGAGCATAATAAATATTTTGACCTCCAAAATCCTTCATAAATATTTACATAAATACAACATAACTCCAAAGAAAGTTTTAGAAAATTTACTCTAAATTTTATAGAAAAACCTAATTGAAATACACGAATAAATCGACAATAATTTATTAATCCAACAAACACAAAAACATTTAGAGAAATCTATATAACTAAATAAAGAGTAAACCGACTGAAGCAATTAAAAAGATAGGTTAACTTATCTCAGTTAGGGTTTTCGACCGCTTCTTCAAATCGACGCTGCAATCCTTGCCAAACTTTAATTTTATGAACTGAAGACGATGATCGCTACTCCAAAATTCCAGAACTGAGCTTTTAATCCACAGAGATTACGAATAACGAAGTACAAAACCTAGGGTTGATGTTCAGAGACTAAATCGGAATTGGCATGGTGATTAGTCTCTAGAATACTCTGATTGGTGGCAGATTGGAGGAGGGAGATAGAGAGAATCGGGAGTAAGGCAAGAGAGAAGCAATGCGGCGAGAGAGAAGGGGCGCCGCGAGAGAATGCAAATCATCAACTGAGTGAGACGGTAGGGTTTTTAACCCTTTTTTTTTTTTCACTTTTATATTTCGTTTATTGGGTCGGATTATTGGGCTGAGTTTGGGTATTGTTTAGGCTTGAATGAAATTGGATTGCATTAAAATATTGGGCCTAAAATAGTTATAAAAATATTTGTTGGCCTGATTATATATGTTTTTTATTTTGTTGTCTTATAATATTTATTATGCTACTATATATTATACATATCATATTATAAGATGATAAAAATATTATTCAAATTTAGTAATAAAAAATATTTAATGTTTTAATAATTTGTAATTTTTATTCTTCTTTTTAAAAGATCTCTTAATTTCACATTCTTTCTTTTATTAACAAATTTTATTTCAATATGTTAGCTATATAATTAAATTTGTTATTTCAAATTCAAATAATAATACAAATGTTGCTTATCATTCTAACCTAACAATAAACTTTTTAAATTAACATAATAAGTTAGTGTGTAAAATATATTTGTTATGTGTTTTAGAATATTATCATATTTGAATTTTGAATAATTCTTATTATTCCTTTGATAGTTATTTATTTTAATATCGTAGTATCAACATGATGTTTCCCGGCCAACAGAAATGGAAGAAAATTGTAATAATGGTTAGAGTTAGATTCCTTATTTGTAACTAAATTCTATCATTGATTTGATTGTTAATGTGTATTATTATACTTGGTGTATTACCTTTGGTAAATGAAGTTAATCAATATATGTCTAACTTAAGAGAAGGGGAAGGAAACAAAACTAATTATTTAGGATGAAACACCAATGATGCACAAACATTGTTTTGAGACGTTAGATAAAACAATGAGAGATTTATTAAGGTTTGTCGATAAGGATAGTGATAGTAAAACTTTTGGCGGGAAAACAGTAGTTTTAGGTGGTGACTTTAGGCAAATCTTACCAGTGGTGCTAAAATGATCAAGACAGGACATTATTTCCGCAACAATTAATTTTTCATATCTTTGGAGACATTGTAGAGTAATGCGCCTAACTAAGAATTTGAGATTAACTTCAATGGAACCTGGCGTGCATCAAGACAAATTGGAAGAATTTGCTAATTGGCTAATTTCAATAGGTGATGGTACTATTGGAATAGATAATGATGGTTACGTTGATTTTGATAACCCACCTGAATTGTTATTGAAGTCAACTGGTGATCCTATTTCCACTATTGTTAAAAGTACATTCCCCAACTTTACTGGTGCAAACATTGATGGAAGTTGTTTTAAAACCAGTGCAATTCTAGCATCAACATTAGAGGTGGTCAATGAAGCCAATGAGTATATGTCAAACTTAACCGAAGGTGAAGGAAAGACATATTTAAGTTCTGACACAACGTGTAAAGGAGATGGTTCAAGTTTAGTTCTTGCTGATGTGCATACACCAGAATTCCTAAATACCATAAGAGCATCCGGTCTTCCAAATCATTCTTTGATTTTAAAAGTGGGGTCACCTATAATGTTAATAAGGAACATTGATCATAGTCTTGGATTATGCAATAGAACTAGGTTGGTGGTAACCAAATTAGCTAATCATGTTGTTGAAGGAAGCATATTGGCAGGTCCTAATGCTGGGACTAATGTATTAATTGCTAGAATGACTATCACCCCATCAGACTCAAGATTACCTTTCAAGTTCAACATAAAGACAATTTTCAATAATGTTGTCGTATGCAATGACTATCAACAAGAGTCCTGGGCAGACACTTTCCAATATTAGTTTGATACTAAAGAAATAAGTTTTTGTGTATGACCAATTATATGTTGTGACATGAAGAATAAGTCAACTAGACGGACTAAAATTTTTAGTATGTAATGAATAAAAAAAAATGTAATTCTACTACTAATGTAGTTTGCAAAGAGGTCTTTAATAATTTGTAATTTCTTTAATTAATAATACTATTTTCTCTTTTTTTTTTCAATAATTCATTTTACTTGATATATTATCATTCCGTGCATCGCACGGGTCAATAGCTAGTAATAATAATAATAATAATAAGGGGAAATGACATTTTTTAATATAGCACTTCCCCCCTGAGTTATTAAAGTGACGGTTTTTCCCTTGTAATGTTAAATTGACATTTTTGTCCTTAAAAATAACTATTTCATTTATTTTTCCCCAACAAATTTTTACTTATATCTATGGATGATCACGATTCGGTTCAAACATAACCAGACACTGTAGCAATCATACCGAAATAGTATGGACGATTCTGGTTACGATTCAGAACCGATAAAATAAAATAAAATAATTGTTGAACCGTGAATAGGAACTGAACGACAATCATATATAATGAAAATGATCAAACACTTATTTTGATAAATCGGTACGGTTCGGTTCGGTTCCAATTTCGATTTTGAACCGCCAATCAAAACTTATTTATTTATTCATTTATTTATTTTTATAATTTTATTTTTTATTTAAAAATACTCTAAATTCAACAATTATTTTATTTTATTTTTTTCAGTTTTGAATTGTAACCGTAATCATCCATATTATTTAGGTTCAATTGATACAGTGTTCGATTAGATTCGTATCGAACCGTGATCTTCCATACATATTAGTAATAATTAGTTGGAGAATAAAAATAAATGAAATAGTTATTTTAATGGTAAAAATGTCAATTTAACATTACATAGGAAAAAACTACCACTTTTAAAATATCTAAAGGAAAAAAATTATCACTTTAATAATTTAGGAGAAAAAAGTGTTATATGCACGTAACAGAAAAAAGTGTCATTTTCCCTAATAATAATTTTTTGAGTTAATACCACAAATGGTCCTCTGACTATTGGGCTAGTACTCCTTTTAGTCCTCGACTTTCAATTCGACCACAAATGGTCCTCTGACTTTCATTTTTGACCACAAATAGTCCTCTGTTAAAATTTCTGTTAAATAGGTGTTAAATCTAGGGCTAATATCGTCAAATTGATTAATATTATTATGATTACTTCTTTTTGATAATTATATGACAACATAATTAATTTTAAACATTAAGTTAATAAATATAAAAACAAAATGGACATGACAAATTACATAAATGAACAAATTAAATAAAAATTCATGATTAATATTCGCAATTTGTAATTGATTAATTATATTAATTCAACGGTGGCGGCCTTCAGTTATGTCCCAAACAAAATGTTTGATCGATTAATGAAGAGTGAAAACTATTAATCGGCCATGTATGAACAACCATGAAAATGATGGAAGCAAGGTTTTTGAAAAAAAATTCTTCCATTTTAATCTGTTGGTTAAATTAAAACAGATAGCTCTAATATTAAATCTTCATTTTGTACTCATAATTACGAGATATAAGGTGTATTATCTTTTTATTTAGGAGTATTTATATTTGTTAATTGTTTCAATTATGCTTGTTGGTGAAAAATTCTAAACATTTTTATTTTATGACCATTATATATCAATTTGACAATAATACCCCTAGATTTAACACCTATTTAACAGAAATTTTAATGGATGACTATTTGTGGTTAGAAATGAAAGTCAGAGGACCATTTGTGGTCGAATTAAAAGTCAAGGACTAAAAGGAGTACTACCCCAATAGTCAGAGGATCATTTGTGGTATTAACTCTAATTTTTTTTTCCCTAGCAATAATAAAAAGTGGATATCGTTGTATTTCTAAATTTATATTCCGTGAGACCGTGACTGTGATTTTTAAAGTGAGATACGATGGAGCGCCACAGAATTGAGCCCATGGATAGTCCGAAATTCACGATTGGACCTTTCAACGACTCCAAAGACAAACTCGTCAAATCTTCCAACGGTGTATAGAAATATCCGGCGAGTCACAAACCCAAAATATGCACTCACCTCATCGCTCTACGCTCTCCCAACCAGCCGCGACGCACTTCCGGAAAGCCGCCGTTCCCTTTCATACCTCATTCTCATTCCATTTTCGTCGATTCCGCACGCCGAATTTCGTCTCCGTTTTCCTGAAATTGTAAGTCCGTTTTTGCTCTCTCTCGCTCACTTTTCATGTCTGCGATGTGTATATACATGCGTTGTCATTTTCCGGATCTGCTGCGACTCTTTTGTTCTGTCAGATTTTGCTTCGCTTTCTTCCGTTTTGTTTACTTTTGTAATTAAGCGTATTATGAATTGGATTATCGAGAAATTAAATGAGAGTTTCCGGAACATGATAGATTTTGTGAGTCGGAGCACGCCTCATGCCTGCTTTTTTGAATGAATGGTGAAAGGAAGGTTGATATCACGAGGTTTCTGCTCCGATTGAAGTATAAAGATTAAACTAGATAAAATTTGTGTTTTGTTGGTAACCTTATGATTATGATATCCTCAATGTTGAAGTGTAGTACACTTTGTACGCATACAAAAACCACGATAATAATACATAAATGAATAAAAGCCTGATTGTTGGGGGTCACAGACCTTATTATCCGATGCCTGCTTTGTTGATTGAATGAATGAAACGGTGAAAGGAAGGTTGATATCACGAGGTTTCTGGTCTGACCCAAGTACAAAGATTAAACTAGAAAGGAACTTTAACGTATGTATGATAAAATTTGTGTGATTATTATATCCTCAATGTTGTAGTGTAGTACACTTTATCATGTATACAACAACAATGCCTGATTGTGTGGGGGGTGACAGACCTTATATCGTTTGCTGCTCGGAGCTATTAATGAATTTATAAATAGGTTCAAACAGAAGGCTGCAAATTGGGATATGATTGGGTGAGGACTCTAAGTGGTCATATAATGGTGAATATTTTTCATTTAACTTGAGAAGAACTTTTGGTGTCAATATAGTATGGTGTTGTTACTTAGCACATCAATTTTCTTAGACTATCTCTTCAGACTCTGGAGTTCTATGGTGATCTAGCTAGCTAATTGAAATTGTCTCCATGTGTACCCTGTCTGGGCACCTTTGTATTATTTTTGTTAACTATATGGCTGCTATTACTAATTCTTCAGTTTTTCATTCTCTATGTTTTCTCTGCTGGTTTTGTGATTCAACATTTCTATCTGTTTAACCTGGGGGTGTGGTTGAGTGGAAGACACTCATCCATCCTTAACCAAACGTCAAGGATTCGATCCTTGACTTTGGGTAGGGAGCAGGCCAACTGTCTCACCCATTAGAGGTGCCTACAGTTCAGCAAAGGGATTAGTCACTTTGTCGGACAGTTTGACGGTGGAAACCCCTGGGTACACAGACACGGTACACCCAAAAAAAAACATTTCAATCTGTTTGCTTCATGGCATGACTGTTGATGTTGCAGTTATTTGCTCCTTCAAACTTATATAATCTTGCTCCTAAGCTGGGGCACCTTGGGATGAATGCTAGCAGTAGGATGCATATGTATAAAATGTAGAGATACACATTTCAGCTTGTTCTTGGGGCTCTCTATCATGCTATGTGTATGTTTGTGAGTGCGCCTGCAAGAATGTAAGCAAATTGTTCAAATTTCTTTTTGGCTCTTCTACTTATTAATAAGTTGAATTGACAATGGTGCAGGAATCGTGGCTGATAGTTCAAATTCCCGCAGAACCTATGTCTCTTGACGACAAACTATCCTCACCTCACAGGAGGTCACAGACTGTGTTTTCAGTCTCACCGTCGTATAAAAAATTATATGCCCGAGGCGATGAATTAGGGAGCAGCTGGTTGGCAATGCTTCAACGCCACCGGTTCCTTCTAACTTCTATGGGCTTGCTAGCTATTCTTTGCACCATCTATCTCTACTTCGCCATCACTCTTGGCGAGAGTAGCTCCTGCTTCGGGTTGAAGGGCACTGAGAAAGCAGCTTGTCTTTTGAAAAGCGGAGGAGCTGCTCTGGCAAAAGGGAAATTGAAGATTTGAAGCTCTAGCATGGTGATGGCTGTCTAATCTTGTGGATTCACTTACCGTTTTCTCTCCCCCCCTCCCCCCATTTTTTTTTTTTGAAATATTCTTTGAAAGGCTTACAGAGTTACAGCTCGATGTAGTACTCCCAAATCATTTTTGGGTTATCTGAGGCTTGTTAAGGTTGGTAGTTTTGGTTGTACATGTTAGTGCATGGACACTGTTTCTGACGTATATGTTTTTCGGTGCAATTGAAGCAAAATTTCTTGACCATGTTGACGTGGCATTGTTTTATTTCTATGTGAATATATAATATTGTGTTGTAATTAATATATTCTGTGCATTTAGTTAATAAATTATGTGTTTGTAAATAAGATTTTAGTATATTATGTGTTCATAGTCAATATAATGTGTCTTCAATTTATTTACAGACACATAATCTATTAACTGAATGCATATTAATACAATGTAAGGGTCTATGGTATAACAATTCTAACTTTTGAGGACATACTCCAAAACCTCAACTAAAGGCAGGTTGAGATGAGTAAACAGAACGGGTGGTAGGTCTCAACCTCTAGGCGATCGATCGCCCTACTTGGCATCCAGTTGGCGATCTTTATCGCATGAACCTTCCTCTTTCCATTGTTAGTCTTGAGTAGCCTCTTTGGCATTGGCAGAATCACTGGCTCGATGCATGGGTTCTTCATACGTTTTAAGAGGGTTCAATATCATGTTCTAATAGAGGTATCCCACCCTTAATGAAGAGTGGAACACATTAATGGCAGTCTTGTCGTCCATAGGTTTGACTTCACTAACCTCGTTCTTCCACCAAGCCGAGTATTGTGATAGCGGTTCTCCATCCCTCTACCGGACTCCATTTAAATGGGTGCAATGCCTTTGGGCCGAGTTGGAGGTCGCAAACTAACGAGTAAATTGTCTTGCCAACTACGCAAACTGATGAGTAAATTGTCTTGCCAACTTCACAAAATTACCGAGACTCTAGCCCAAGTGTTTTGAACCATTCTACTGTTCAACTAGTTAAAGTTGAGAAGGGCAAAAAAATCTCCTCAACTAGCAATTAATGCTCTTTTTATAGGCAAGGTGATGCGAATATGCCGAGTTATCAGCATGTCTTACATGTGATGGATGGCAGTTGGGTAGTCATAATTGTTGTGCCAAGTGTTTAACAAGGGCTAAAAAGGTTATGAGAAGTGAGGATACGTGATATGACTAATCGCTTCACTTTGGGAGTACTTCTAAGGTGGTTACAGAGAAAGAGACTCTACAACCAGGTAAGCTAAAAGGCTTCTCAGTCGAGTCTGATCCAAAGCGGTCGGTACAACATAAATATGTAAAGGAATTAACTGGGTGTGCACTGAGATCACGAAGTCAGGTCGGGAGGTAAGGTTAATAACGGTCGGGGGTGATCGAATATGACCGTTGTCCTACAGATATGCCTTATCATACTAGTATATTCTTTATTAGATCTGATCCGTCCAATTTTTCTAGATGTAACTATGTAAGCCTCCTGGGGTGTGTCCTTATTTGACGGGGAAAATGGTCAAATATGCCCCTAAACTTTACACCAAAAATCAATTAGACACCTAAACTTTAAAAAAATGCAATTAAACTTTCAAACATGTCACAATAATACTAGGACCAAAAGTGAATGTTTAGATAAAAAAGGACTAAAAGTGGACTGTCACCTCTAAATCTAGGACAAAAAATGGAACTAACTCTTTAATTAATTTAAATTTCCTTTTATCAACTTTGCATAATTTTAAAAAGACAAATTTATCCTCATCATTTCAACAATAATAAACTCATTACAAATTTTTGGTTACTTTTCACTGACAATTTGACCGAATGGATTGAAACAAAAATTGAATAGTTATAGATTAAAATTGACAATTTTTAAATTTGTGACTCAAAATTTAAAATAAAATACTTTAATAATTATAGGACCAAAGTGACATTTTTTCTTGTTTTATTTATGGAAATTTATTTCAGTGTGAGATTTTATTTTAAATAAGGCTTATCCTAATTCCCAAATCCGTGCCTGCCTGCCTGCCTACCTACCAGGCCATCCGGGTACCAATCTACCACGCTACCTAAGCAATGCTGCAACGAATCAGCGATGAAGAGAAGTCAATAACGTTAGTCAAAGCATCCAACTACCTTGTTTTCCGGGTCCCTCAATTTCCTCGTTTCTAATCTCCATAACACATCAATCTCGATGGGTTCTGTTTAGTTTCCTCAATTAGTCCCATTTCCTGATCCGGGTCTTTAAAATTCCATCAATTCTTGAACAGAAACCGCGGAATAATGGGGCAAGACGAGGCCTTTCTCCTAGAGGGTCAATCCCAGAAGGAGAGGAAGTCAAATGATGGAATGATGAATTTGACTTGGAGGTGGAGGCCGTTTGATTGGTTTAGGAAGCTGAGTGATGTTCTGCATTGGAGCTTTGTTTTGTCTGTGGTGATTGTGTATGGAATCAATCAAGGGTTGAGTTTGGGTTTGAGTAGGATTAGTATACAGTACTATATGAAGGATGAGCAGAAGTTACAGCCCTCTGAAGCTCAGATTTTTACTGGGATTATATCTCTGCCTTGGATTGTTAAGCCTCTCTGGGGTCTGCTTACTGATGTTCTTCCCATTGCTGGATATAGAAGAAGGCCTTACTTCATTCTTGCTGGTACTAAGTTTTTTTTTTTTTTTTTTGGTTCCAATTTGTTCATTAGCAGTTAATTGTGATATGCTTTTTGGGTTAATCTCTTTCTGGAAATGTTGCAAATGGTTATTGGTTAGGTGTAAATATGAGAAAATATGCATTACCCTTTATTGGAATTCAAAATGGTATTGTGTGCTTCTATCAGAAATCAAAATGAGAATAGCCTGTTCCAATTCACATGTTTTACCAAAGAAACTAAGAAGATGTGAATTGTTGCATTATGCTAGGCTAACATGAAATCACATGTTTCATCTTTGGCTTTCTTAATGAGTTTATGTAAAGTGGAATGATTGTTTAATCTTAATCTTTTATGCTAGGCTATCATGATCACCTTCTTTTTCTTTTGTTGAGTTTTTACTCATAATTATTGCATTAGGAAATAAGAATCCACTTACACCCATTTCTATGCTGAAGTGTAAGTTAAATGGAGTCAAGTCATAGAAAGGATGTGACATTAATAAACCAGAATTGTTTATTTCAACTAAAAGCTTAAGCTATTAGTAACTGAGTATAGAATTTTTATACATTTCTTATCTTATATTTATCCTCAACAAAAACCAATCTATAAGCTAGAGTGATGATTTTGTTGTGTGAATTCAAATTCTTCTTTATTTTTATTTTATTTTATTTATACCTGGTGTATTATCATAGATGTAAAAGTGTTGCTTGTGTGAAGATCTTAAGGTCATTTTGAGTAATGGAAAATTATCCAGTTTTCTTGATAACTTAAAAACAAAGTTCCGTGATCAAACTGAAATGTTTTCTGAATTGGAAAACCTGTTGTCCAACATAGCAATAAAATTTGGAAAAAACCAAAGGTGTTTTCCAAATTTCCTTAACTAAATGGAAAATTATTTCCCATCTATTCTTTTCTAATGCCAAAACACATGCACTGTCACCATCCCTACCTGCATATCATCACCACCACATGGTACCGTTGCCTGCCTTCATCTACCACCACTCACTTCCACTTACTACCACCATCTCCGCCCTTGGTGAAGACACGCCATCAATGACATCACCACTGGTGGTAGACTGGTAGTTGGTGGAAAATGGAGAGCAATTTCTGTAACTAAACGGGCACTAACATCAGAATTCTATATCCTCGAAATGGGGACAAATACACAAATATGGAGTAACATGTAAAAGATTATCCTGTTCATTGACCTCCTTTTGCTCCTTAGGTTCCCTCGGTGTCATTGCCATGCTTACCCTGTCAATGAACCAGTTACGGATCGAACTTGCTTTGTTATGCTTAATGGCTGGCAGTGCTGGGGTTGCAATAGCCGATGTGATTATTGATGCCTGTGTAACAGAGAACAGCATAAGCCATCCGTCTCTGGCTGGTGACATGCAAAGCTTATGCGGAGGGAGCTCTTCAGTAGGACAACTAATTGGGTATATGATCAGTGGCTTTTTAGTTCATCTAATTGGATCAAAGGTAATGTACTAAGTTCTTTTGCTGTACTTATTTTTAGTCAGAAGTTTTCTAATCATCCTTATAAAGATTTGCACTAGACAAAAAAAGTACTATAGTACAGAGTACATTGTTGGAAATGGATTGTTTAGACTTGAGCTAATTAAATCCTTATGGAAGTGGGCAATAACAAAGATATGCAGTGCAAGAGTATGCCAGGGTGTGTTTGGAAAGCAGGAAAATGACTTTTGGAAAATGAGTCATTTTCCGGAAAATGAGTTCATTTTCGGTGTTTGGATGTACTCTGGAAAATTGTTTTATTTAAAATATAAAATATATAAACTAATAATATTTATTAGAAATTAGAAATATATATATTTTTTACAAAAAAAAGGTCGCACGAAATCATTTTCTGTTTCCAGAAAATGACTTCCGGATTTTTTGTCCAGAAGTCATTTTCCGGAAAAATGAGCTCATTTTCCGTGGTCAACAGAAAATGTTTTCCATTGACTACATTTTCCGGATGTTGCCAAACACCAAAAGCCCGGAAAATGGAAATCATTTTCCGGGTTACCAAACACACCCTAAATATGTAAATAAAACTTTTATCAATTCTTTAGATAGAATCTGTTTATGCTGGTGACACCCAACTAAATTATTTCAAAGTTTTTGTTGAACATAACTACATAAGACTATTTCTTGCTGGATATAATAATATAATTGATAAATAGCTCAACCTAGATTATATTTTTAATCAAATCATGACAAATCCTTTCTTTGCTCAACTCTGGCAGGGAGTTTTTGGAATTCTGAGTATGCCACCTTCTCTAGTTGTTTTGGTAGGAATGATGATACGAGAAAAGTTTATGCCGACTGGGACCTACAGAAGAGTGAGTTTTCTGTTCCTAACCTATTAGGACGTACAGGAGACTCTTGCTTGTACTCTTTAATAATAAGCTCTCAAATTATTAATGAAAATCAGGTTAGCCACAAGTTTGCTGATGCTGGTAAGGCTATGGTGATGGCACTGAAATGCAAGACTATTTGGAGACCATGCTTGTACATGTACATTTCTCTTGCAGTGAGTGTGCACATTCATGAGGGAATGTTTTATTGGTACACTGATGCAAAGGATGGCCCATCCTTCTCTCAGGTACTCAATTTTGTCAAGAATAATAATATTCTGAATTCGTTGGATTCAAATTCAATCTGCTAACTGAAAGTCTCTCGGATTGCTGATTTCATTTTATTTATTCATGTAGAAGATTCTGAAGTTGACTAATGATTTTACCATGGTTGAAAAAATCGCTAGGTGCTCCTCAGGCGCTTGAGGAATGCCTAGCGCCTAGGACGCCTAGGCGGGGATTAATCGGCCCCTAGGCGCCCGTGTATTTTTAATTTTATTTTGAATTTTCTAAAAATTTGTTTAAGTATTTTAATTTTTTTTAAAGACTTAATTATAAACTATATAATACTTTAATAGTTAATACTAAAATATTAAATATTAACCTAAAAATACATAGAGTTTGTATAATTTAGGGTTATTTCGCTGAAAACGATGTTGTTTTGAGTGAAACAACCCATAAAAAAAAAAAGGAACAATAGCTAATCGGCCGACTAGGCGGCCTAGTCGGTGCCTAAGAGGTCTAATCGGCGCCTTGGAGGCCTAGGCGGTCGCCTAGCTGGACAGCCGCCTAGACCACCATTTAAGGTGATACGCTAGGCGGTCGATCGGCACCTAGCGCCTAGCCGCCTAGGCAGCGATTAATCGACGCGTAGGCGAGATTTTTGCAACACTGTATTTTACAGGATTACTAAGTTGGTCACTGCTCGTAAACTAATTAGTGAGTATTCTTTATGCAGGAAGTTGTAGGGTCCATATCCTCTGTTGGCGCAGTGGGCTCGCTTCTTGGGGTTCTTCTCTATCACAACGCTTTTAGGCACCACCCATTTCGTCGTGTTCTTTTCTGGTCTCAATTGCTGTTCGGTGCTTCAGGACTGCTGGATTTGATATTGGTATCACGGATAAATTTGAAATTTGGCATCCCCGATTACTTTGTTGCTGTGAGCGATGCAGCCATCACTCATATGATTGCGCGTCTCAAATGGATGCCTCTTCTTGTACTTAGTTCAAAGCTTTGCCCTTCGGGCATAGAAGGAACCTTTTTTGCTCTGCTTATGTCAATTGATCACGTTGGCATGCTCTCAGCGTCTTGGGCTGGAGGCTTTTTACTTCACATCTTTAATGTTACTCGCACACAATTTGACAACCTCGGGATAGTCGTTGTGGTTAGGAGTTTATTGAGAGTCCTGCCAATAGGGCTTTTGTTTTTGGTGCCCAGCAGCGACCCGAATGCTTCCATCCTCCCAACCGAAATGTTGCCAACTAAGAAGGGCGAAGATTCGGCAAAAACTGATAATATGGAAATGGCTTCACTTATCAACACCGTTGACCAGACTTTAGCCAAGGAATGAGCAAAGGAAATGGTAGCCTACTTGTACTATGACCCGCAATTATTATGCCATGAAGAAAAAAAGATTTCGAGGTTTTATAAGTGTCTGGAGAAGCATAAGATTATGCTCCGGAGATAGATCTACTAACTCTTCGGTAAGAAATTGGTGCCCGCTGATTCAGGTTCAACTCGATAGCCCCACTTGTACAAATTCCATTCTCTCCGATATAACTAAATCTGGGCATGTTTTGCTCTGGTCTTGCTGCAATATGGAGGGGCAAACAGAATCATTTTTAGCTGGAGCCTTTAACCACTTTTATTTACCATTTTTGCTCAAAGATTGGGGAGCTCGCTTCCCAACACATTCCATGTGGACCCGATGTATCTTTTTTTTTTTTTTTAATGCCTGCAGAGAATACGCCATTACATTAGAGGTTCTGGTTTTCCTGCAGGAATGACAGTTTTTACGAGTAAACTATGCATATCATATATTTTCTGATCTAGTACAACAGCATTTACCGTCTTTTACCTTGTCCGTTTGTAGCATCCCTGACTTTTGATGTCTCTACAACAGTTTGTTTATTACCCATTTGCATTTATATATTGCGTTTTCTCAAATTGAATTCGTTGTGTTGTGGAAGGTGGAAGAACAGACAACTTATGGAATATCTGGATTTGTTCTTTCTGGTTTATGAACTGTCATAGTGAAAAGGAAATTTTTTTAAACAATTGGATTGATCTCCAAGTTGCATCATACAATTTTACATGAATATTACACTTGATTGTTTTGTGGTAACATTCTTAGCCATTATAACTTGCATACATTATCTATTCTGCAGTTTTTAGCAGGTAAAACTGCAGATATAATATTTCTATACCAAGAATCTTCTTAAGGCTTGTTTGGTTCAGGCTACCAGTTTGGTCTACATGAAGCTGCAGGTCTCTTTTGCAAACCCGACGTGTGAATTTTTCGTGTCGTAGATGACCCTGGTGTTCCTCTGCTGATAGTTTCCTATAATCCCAATCTCGGCTTCATAGGCGAGGCTTGCCAGGGCCAAACAGACCTGAGAAGCGTCTCTCCTGGCGAAGTAGAAAATCCCGGTGGCATCCACGCTCAGCTCGGCAGCGCCACCATCGAAATGCAGTTTGACAGTGGGAATGTTAACTTCATCGTAGGCGGAGAGATCGAAGCAAGTGTCGAGGATTGAGAAGCCGGGGGCGACAGGGTAGCCCGAGAACTGTTTCAAGAATTCGGCCTTCACGGCTTTGTAGGTGGACGGGGGAAGCCTCGTGATGACAGTCCCGGAGTCGAGAATGATGCCGTTGGTGCTGCCAGAGCCCGAGGTTTGAACGTGTACTCCGCCAACGCTGGTCCCGGTGAGGTTGAGAGTGTAGAAGCTGTAGAGCTGTGGATTCTGAAGCATTGCAGCGTAAGAAATGGGCGTCGTGTTCTTGAAAACCGATGGATTGGCACCGAAAACGAGAGAGCCGGAATCATCAGCCTCAGTTGAAGGTAAGCAGTAGGAGAAAACCCCTCCAAAAACATCTTTGGTCTGAGAAATCAGAGACACATCACTCCTCCCAAGCCCCATCAGCCCTGAGGCTAATCCAAACAGCCCTTTATTATTCCTCCCACACCCAAACACAAAACCCTCAACTTTAGTTGTGCCAAGAACCAAATGATCCCTTCCCAATTCCCCGTTCGTGTAGGATCCATCGCCATAGCTCACCGAATAGCTACACACGCTCGCGTTCCCCCCACAGAGCCCTAAATTCCCCGTCGCAAACTGCAGAGACTGACAGGCCGACGCATTGCACGGGACCGAGAGATAAGAAGGGGACAGTGAGGGGTTAAAGAGAGGCTGTGGTTGACTATAACATGATCTGCAAGGCTGGCATTGGACCCATGTCAGATCACTCCCTGTATCAACAATTACTGTCATGTTTCTACTGCCTATACTTATGCTCACAATGTAGTTTAGAGTCTGTAGTTTTAAACCAGAAGTGATTGGTGTCTGGGCTTGTACTGAATCCCCCTCAATTTTCTTTCTGGAAATAATGTGGGATTGTATCGATCGAACCCGAATCTCATCATCTGCAAGGCTTTTCTGCTGCCATTCTTCCCAATTCTTTACTGCCCCAGAACATGAGTCCTTGTGCTTCATTTCCAAAATGGTTGCCCCATTTTCTTTCCCTAAAAACACAACAATCCTTAAAAACATAGCTAACATCTCTACTTTCTACACAAAATATGAAGTAATTTTGGTTTTCATAGAAAGAAACAAAGAATGAGGAATAAAACTGCAGAACTAACAAATTAAAGAAATGACTTTTATGAAAGACATCAAGTAAAATTAAGCATGCAATGCAATGCAAGAGTACAACTTTAATCACAGGAGAGATGATTAGATTAACATTATTATCTATCCTTAATGCTCCATATCTTAAAGCCAGACAAGAACAAAGTAATATAATGGTTGGTTTACACAAAGCATAAAGGTCATTGACTAGCTAGCAATTACAAAGCAGATCCCAAGAAAAAGCAAATGCCCACTAGGAGCAAAAAAAAAAAAAAATCATTTTGTTTTTTTTTTGTTATAATTTTCTTCTTCCCTAAAACTCACTTGATTTCTGGGATGAACAAGTTGGGTTAAGGTTGTACCCTTTCCTCCATGTTCTGCTTTGGAGTTTTTTCAACGGAAAAACTACCTGTTTCTCTCCATAACTGTCAACAGCATCACAGGAAGTAGTAAGCACAAGAAGCAGTAGAAGCAGAAAACCAAGAAATGATGATGATGACCACAATGACATTTTCAACAGAGCTTAATTAGAAAGATTGTGCATATAATTATTATGCAAAACTATTGAGAGAAAGATGGTAATATTATTAACTCAAAGAATAATGTGTTTTGGGGGAGTATTAATCTTGAAAATAATGAAGAGAGAAAAGAGGATGAATAAGGAGAGGGGAGAGGAGAGATTCTTGAGAGTTGGAAGTAGGCATGAGAACAAAAGGAGGGGCTGGCTGAAGGGGACCCCACACTTGCATGAGAAATTATTGGGATTTCACGTGCAGTATGTATGTGTGTCTATATATATATATATATATATATATATATATATATATATATATATATATATGGAGAAGGGTTCCGGTATGGGGAAGGGTTCCCGTACGGTTGTGCAATTACGCACCTTAAGCATTACAATGGCGCACCTTAAGTACACAAACAAAGCACCTTAAAAATACAAACCACACGCACCTTAAGTACACAAACCCACGCACCTTAAGTACAAAAGCCATGCACCTAAGGTTTTAAAATGGCGCACCTTAAGTTTCAACAACTCATCCACCTTAATTAAACATACATATCACGCACCTTAAGAAAGAAACAACGCACCTTAAGCATACATATCACGCATTTTAAACTTTAGGTTCGCTCACCAAGTTTCAACACACACGCATCTTAAGAAAAAAATTACGTAGCTAAAACAATTGCACAACAGCATGGAAACACCCCACCGCATGGGAACACACACACACACACATATAATAGGAATAAGTTGGAAACACCTGCCTACTTGACCATAGGTGCAACTGCAAATACAAGCTTAAATTGGTAACTCAGAAATGGTTGAACTCAGAAAATCTTACCTCAACTTTGGTTGTTGAAACTGCGAAGTGAAAACTCTTCAATGAACCAACAACGCAGGTACTATCTTGGGTTTTCTGATTGCAGCAATACTAAACAAAGAGATGTTAATTTCTAATTTGGGGGTTTGTTTCGAATTGGGATTTCGATTTGGGATTTGCAATCGCTAGTCTACGTCGTTTACTTACACGGTGGAATATGAGACAAAGGAAAATAAAGGAATTAAATTAAAAATTATCAAGTAATCGGCCTTGTCAGCGGACAACTGGAAAGAATTTGCGCTGTTTAATGACGTAATTGTACGTTTATTTGGTCGAGTGGTCTGATTGCACTTTCACGTTTCATTCAGTGGTCAATTTGACCTTATTCCAAGCAATATAATATAAATATAATATGACATACATCCATACACACGTACTATTTTTATGTTTTTATTGGTCACTGTCTAGAACGCTTATGCGCTAGTCTACCGCCCGACTAGCGCTAACTGCAACTATAGTATATACATAGAGAGGGAGGGGGAACTTTTGTGATGACGTTGGTGGTTGGGCTTCAATTTAACAATTAAGTTTTTGATTTGAAGATTAGAAAAGATATGATATTGTATTGGGTACGGTGTTTGATGATGATGTTATATGGATAAGGATTCTTCCCTTCGATTCACGGAATCAAACTGTTAATACTTACCGTCAAACAAATTAAACAGCACAAGAATGGTGGGTGGGGGGTTTTGGCTTCATGCAAGTGGTACTGCCGTTTTAGTCATCCCTGTGGAAGAATGTCTGAACGATGATGCATGCATATATGCCTTATGTTAATGGTTGGATTTCTGGCCCGCATACACAGCTCAGTTGGTCACTGAGGTAAAATTTAAAAAGAAAGAGTAGGTGGAAGCAACTTCTCAAAGTAAGGGGGTTTCTTGTGCGCAAAGGTCTAACCTCTATGTTCAACTGAATTACCATGATTTACATCCTCTCAATGTTCTGTAGAGTCGAGACGTGGGCACTTGGGGTTGGAAATTCAATCCTTTGAAAAAAAATTTTGGGCTTCTATTTGTATTTTATTTGCAAGATATGACATCAGCGCTGATTATCTTTCAATTTCTTACCCACTAAAATTAAGAGTGCAATTTCATAATTATTACCAACTTTACTATACAAAATTGAACACTAAAATTTTTACTTCTCAAAATTTTTAAGGGATGCACATTTAGTTGTTACAGAATGCGTATTTAGTATTAATAAAGTCCACATTTAGTATTAAAACATTATTGCACTTGCAAAAATGTGAAAGTGCATTGCACTTAGGATTATTTGGATTTTAGAACTAAGAACTAATAAGAGTTGTACTTTTAAAAATATCTAACGGATTTGAATCAATTAGATTCAATGCAATGACATTTTTGTAAATAACACAAATTTTAAAGTATGATTACCAACACTATATAAAGTGCAATTAAACAAAACTACAAAGTGTATATGTTGATAAATTTTGAAAACTAAACTGGAAGATTGAACCTAATAATAAACTATAAATACTAAACTCTTAATTTTTAAAATAGTTCTAGGGACCAAACCTGTTTGGTCATAATTTTTTACATTGAGTAAATTGTAATTTTGGTCCTGTGATTATTGAGGTCTTGTTAATTGTAATTTGTGATTTTTAAAATTGTTAATTTAATACGTTAACTATTTACTTTTATCAATTTTGATCACTCCGGCTAAATTACCAACTAAACTCACTAAAAAATTTTAATTGTTAAAATAATGAGGGTATTTTAATCTTTTTGCATCGCCTTTGTTTCTCCCCCATTTCTTCGCCTGATTTGCTGCAAATTTCGCCGGAGAAGAAGAAGATCATGTTGTCTTCAAGTGGCTACAAACACGCCGGCAAGGTCATTCCAATAAAAATTGGGGCCCTGTGCCATATTTTAATTTGGGCCCTTTTTTGAGTAATTTCAATATATATCATCGTTGTGCACACTATCATTAAAATTTTTTCCAATATCAAAATCAACTTGATCTTCTATATGAAGATTAGCATCTAACAATTTTTCCTTGGCATCATCTTTTTGCTCATCTATTTGAGTTTGTTTTGTAATGAATTTTTCAAGAGCTCATTTTTTAGATTGAGTTAGTTGTTCAATTCTTCTTTCCTTTTTACACTTCTCAAACCCATATGTATATTTTATAGAAGACATAATTATAAAATCCTAAAAAAAAAAAGAATTTATTTAGAAAAATAAATAATTAATCAAGAAGAATTGAAGAATCAGTTGAGTTGCAGTCTGCGATCTACGAAATTACCGAATTGGGAATTGGGAATTGTCGAATTCCGTTACGGTATTGTTGTATTTTATAGGGTTGGGAATTGAAAATTTGCTAATTGTCTAATTGAGATGTGGGATTATGATTTATGAAATATAACTGCGGAACGGAATTGACAATGTTTTTGGATTAGGAAATATATATATATATATATATATATATATATATATATATATATATAGGGTTTTTAAAATAATTGTCAATTGGGCTCAATTTCATCTTGTTACAAATTAGTCTAATATTCATACGTTTAGCCTAAATTTTTGTAAACTATATATACATATATTTTTTTTTTTAAAATATGGGGCCCCCAAAAATTGGGGGTCCTGTGCGATAGGACATGTTAGACATGCTCAGATACGGCCCTGCACGCCGGCATTAAGGAAGGTGATTCTGGACGAGGAATGGCAACGGAACCAACTACGAAGCTAAAATGATGTTGGGGAGACAGAGAAGAAGTCGGATTCCGATCGCTGCTTGTACTTTCAAAGCGATTTCTATCTCTTGTACTTGCATTACTCTTCTTCTTCAATCTTAAAACTCTAGTTCAATCAATCTGTAGAGAGTAGAGTTCTTTACTTGATAATTGTACCTACAAAAGTACAAAACACCCAATTAAATAAATTAATTTGTTATAATTTGAAAAGCACAATTATAAGGTATAAACTATAAAGCCTTCATTATGAAATTAATTAGTATCAAAATTGATTTTATTTATTTATCAATAAATTTGTTAGTGAAAGTTCCAAAATATCTAAAGTGGAAGTGAATTAGGATTTTAAGAATTTGTACTTTTTTTAAAAAATATTACTAGTCAGTCCATCAATAGTACTACCTTAATTGAGGCTCAAACCTACAACCTCCCAAATGGGAGAGCAACTTAGTGTCATTAGACCACAAAGAATTCATACTTTAATAGTTTAATTTATAAGAAAATTATTTTTCATTTGTTTTAATTTTAGACAATAGCATACATTTAAAATAAATGGAAAGAAATATACGAGAAATAAAATTCATTTTTTCTAGAAAAAAAATAAAGTAGGAATTCACATTCTAATATTTAATTTAATGTAAAAAAAAAATACAAGAATTTTGTAACGGATTTAAAAAACCTAAAGTACCAAAAGAATTTAAATTTATCATATTATCTAGATAGAATTAATTACTGAAATGATCCATTGACTATAGCGAAATTACTAATTTGATCATTGACTTTTTTTTACCGATTAAGTCCCTCAACTTTAATTTTTCAACCAATTTGGTAATCCGTTTGTTTTGTCATTAAACATCCGTTAACTCGAGACCAACTTGGTAATTTCGCTATAGTCAATGGAGCATTTCAGTAATTAACTTTTTGGAGAAATGGTGTATATGATGTCCGAAATGGTCCGTTGACTATAACAAAATTGTCAATTTGGTCCCAAGTTAAAGGATGTCTAACGACAAAATAAATAGAAGATCAAATTGGTTAAGATTTTTAAAGTTGAAGGATTTAATTGGTCAAAAAATAATCAATGATCAACTCAGTAATTTTGTTATAATCGAGGGATCATTTCGATCGATAATTAACTCTATCTAGATAATAGCTTCAAACTCCTAACCTAGTAGCTAGAAATATTGTTCTCGGACCATTGTGATCATTGAGGAGCTAGTTTTTTTTTTCTTTTTTTTTTTTGAGTGCTACTAACTCTGTGCCTCCACTGAGACTCGAATCCACCCCTTCCACATGAGGAGCTAGTTAAAAATTATCAAATTCTAAGAATTAAAAAATTAAGGTAAAAATCATCCTATCTACTAATATATAGGAATTCACAATATCAATAAATTTTTGAGGAAAATAATTTAAATTCATGCAAATTAAACGGGATGTAAAGAGTAAGAGATAGAAAACATCACAAGCCATGATGGCTTGATTTCTTTATCTACATTTATGATCAAAGTAATTTTTCATAACATTTCGCGATCCACTATTTTTCTTTTGTTGGCTCTCTTTAAGTTTGATGGGTACCAAAACCAACTTCAATGAACAATGGCAAAACCGCCCACACAATTGTGTGGATCACGGTCTAAAACGACGTCGCTTTGATGCTAAAAAGAATTTATTTCTTCGCACACGTGTTAGAATAATAAATATTTTTGGGTAAGATAATGTATTTTATGAGTTAGAATAATCTACTTTATGTGTGTTAGAATAATAAAATTTCTAGAGTAATATAATGTATTTTATGAGTTAAAATCATGTATAATGTACTTTGTGTTAGAAATTAATATAATGAAATTTCTTTGGTAAGATAATGCATTTTATGAATTAAAATAATGTACTTTATGTGTTAAAATAATATATTTTATGTGTTTTTGGGTCATAGTCTACACAGCTGTGTTTGCTACTCAAAATGTTGTATATCTTTTGCCTCTACCAAATTTATTTGATTTTAAAATAAATAATTAAAAGTGAAAAAAGCACAATAAAATTAAAATTATGTGAAAAAGTAATAGGAAAATTAAAGTAAGTTCACGGGATTTAGGTCAGACAACACAATAATTTGAGGCATGACCTAAATATAAATACTAGAGATAGATGTATATCGACATATTCAGTGTATGTAGTCCTACCTGATTTTATAGTCCTCTCTCTTGCCCTACATTTTAAGCAACAATATCATTCCGTCACTATCATGATGCATGCGATATGTATGGTCCATATATATACACACACACACTCTTTTTTTTTTTTTTTTTTAAAGCACAAAACTCATTAATCTATGAATTTATGTTCTTAATTTTTAAAAATAAATATTACATTTTTAATTCCAATAAGTATATAATTTATTTATTTATTAAAAAGAAAAATATTTATGAAGTACAAAGTCTAAAATTGGGGATCACATCCAAATGGGTATATATATTTCGAGATTGGTTGAGATAACATATAGATAATAAGGAAAATAATGGGTCAAAAGTATATATTTGAAATTTAATCTTGGCTCTCACCTTGGCCCGTGGTCTTTTGTTTGTTCATGCCCCTTAGAATTGTTGATCTTGTGAGTTTCCCCATTATGTTATTTGTATGAATTGTGAAAAAATGATTCTAGACCTGGTAATTATGGACACGACCTGTTAACACGACACGAAACCAGACACGAAAATAACGGGTTAGTGTTTAGCCTTAACGTGTCCCAGGTCGTTAACAGGTTAATTGACCCGTTAAGAACCCGTTATGTTTCGTGTCTTAACAGGTCAATCTGTTATACCTATTAAGAACTCGTTTATCGTGTTAACCCGTTAACATTATCGTGTTAACCCGTTTACACGAACCCGTTTACAACACGCTAAGAATTAAGGATGAATTTACTAAATTAGGCCAAGATCCTACACCAATTATTGATGTTCAACAATCTGAAATTTGAATTTTTATTATTTTCAATTTTATTCTAAAAACTAGTATAAACTTCTTTAATTATGAGTTTTGGATGTTATTTTTTCATTGTATGAATGTTATAAATTGAATATTTTTTTAGTTTGTTTGATGGATTGAATTGTAGGTTTTATTTTTTTATATGATTTAACTTTAAATTTTAGTTTTTTTAAAATATATATATATATATATATATATATATATATATATATATATATATATATATATATATATATATATATATATATATATATATATATATATTAATAGGTTTAGCGGGTTTAAACGAGTTTCGTGTCATATCGTGTCGACACGAATTGAAACATGTTAACAAAACGTGTCTATCGTGTGTCTATCGTGTCAACCCGCTTAACCCGTTAACAAATCGTGTTCGTGTTAAAAATTTGAACCCGTTAACCATAGCGTGTTGTGTCCGTGTTTAGCCTTATCGTATTCGTGTCGTTATTGTGTCGACCCGTTAACGAACCCGTATACACGAATTGCCAGGTCTAAATGATTCTGACTTAAAAACTGAAAGATAACATGTACTTGTATATTTATATCAATAGTATTGAATTTACAGTGAATAATTATAATTGATCGATTGTTTTCCTTTGACATTTCTAGATTGATTACAATGAATAGTTATAATACGTAATTACGAAATAATTCTAGCTTGGATTGATTTTCTTGATCAAATTAGTGTTTCAAAATAATATTTAATTGATTGTCTTTAGTACATTTCCTTCTGAAAATCTATACTACTAACAAAAAATACACATATGACAGTTTAATTATGCTAAACTGATAATTGCACAGAACAATCGCATTTTTTCACCCGTGTGTTGACTGATAGACTAATTATTTTACCAAGCAGGGTCATAGTTATCGCATATAATATTCCCACATGCTTTTATTTAAAAGAAGCAAGTGACCACTTAGAAAACATCTGATAAAATCCAGTCTGACCCTATTACAGCAGATGATTGATGTTATCTTTTTTTTTTTTTTTTTAATACAACTGAGCCTATTACAGAGTAGTATCTGTTCATCTATACTTTTCTCAACCTGTTGAAGCAAGAGTCAATTTCGAGATCTCCTCCACTGAGACTCGAACTCATGACCTCCCATCTGAGGGTGGCCATTACATGCCAATTGAGCACAAAGTGTTTGGCTCCTGCCATCATTATATTCACTATACTTTTGGATGCCACAAAAATAAATAGCACAAGTGATGATGGTGCAACAATATGTGAGCCCTCCACTACCTATTGGTGTATATATGTAGTCTCTATCGAAATCATTCCACAAGACCACAACAATCAAACTCAATTTGTTTTATCTTAGATTCTTCCTCCACTACAGGAGCAACAAAAAAATAATAATAAATAAATCAAATTTACCTTAAAAAAATTCATTAGTATACTTTTGCAAATTTATATGTATTAATTTATCAATAGATTTCCTTAATGAGAATATTGAAATCTATAAGTATTTAATAAGTTGTAGTTATTTAATCCTTTACTCAATCTGTAGGTTTTTTTCCTTAGTGAGTGGTAGACAATAATGGACTTGTTTGGTAAATGACGATTGGACCGAAACTTAATTATTTTGACTAATTCAACGTTTTAACTAAGTTAAAATACGAGAAAAAAATATTTGGTAAACAATCTATTTAATTAACTTTTACACCCCAAAAAGCTGAAAATTGAAATGCATTTCACTTCAGTGTTTCGATGAAATCAATTTTGCTGACCAAATTGGCCTTCAATAGTAAATTTTGTGTGTGGTGGGGGGGTGTCAAAGAAAATTAAGTCAAAGGAAAAACTCAATTTTGCAGACAATGTGTAACCTAATTTTTGAGTCGGAAGACATTTTTTTGATTTTTTATTTTTCCATCTATCTTTTCATCCTCTTCTTTTTTTTTTTTTTAAAGTTAATTTTTGGATTATTATTATTATTATTATTACCACCACCACGAAACCACTACAATCACCACCAATTAACACCAACACCACCACCACTACCAAACCACCACAATTACATAACACGTACACCACCATCACCGCCACCACGACCAACACCAACACTAATAATAACCACCACCACAACCAACACCACCACCACCACGACCAACACCAACACTAATAATAACTACCACCACCGACGACGTTGCCACCACCAACACTAACACCAACAACTACCACCACCAGCAACACCACTTCCACCACACCATCACCATCACCACATTTTATTATTGTTGTTGTTGTTGTTATTATTATTATTATTATTATTATTATTATTATTATTATTATTATTATAACAAATAATATGTTCATTTTGAAGAAAATAAACCAAATAGAAACAAAAAATCACTTTCTTAACTCTTAGTCAAACTAAAAAATATAAATTTTTAGACATTCAACTAAACATCATAAAATTAAAATATTTTTCAGAAAATGAGTCATTTTATGAAAAGCATTTTTCAAGTTTTCAAATAGACCATTAATTGTATATATATATATATATATATATATATATATATATATATATATATATATATATATATATATATATATATATATATATATAGGGTCATATTCAAGTGTGGTCGCGCCTTCCCGTGCGGTCGTGCAGTTTACACCACTCAATGTTAAGAAATGCACCACTCAATATTAAGAAATGCACCACACAAATAACATTGAGTGGTGCATTTCATATTAAGAAATGCATTTTCATTGTGGTGCATTTCGTGACATTGATTGGTGCATTTCTTAACCTTGAGTGGTGCATTTCTTAACCAGTGGTGTAAATCACACGGCCGCACGGGAAGGCGCGGACACATTTGAATAGAAATATATATATATATATGAGGTTGGGAGTCACCCCGCATTTAATACAAAACTTATAGTTCAATCATGACAAATAGTTTCATACAAGACTAATCAAATAGTATATATCAATGGCAACCATTCTTCCGGTCTCCTTCTCCAAAGAATGGCGACCTTTTCTAATCGCCTTTTCCGAAGAATGACTGACGGTTTTTGATAGCCTTCTCCCGGAGAATGCTACCATTATATATACATAAAGAGTAAATCTTGTGTTAGACCGTAAATTTATTTATTATTAATTAACGAATGAACACTAATATAACAAACTCTATGATTCAAACTCGTACACTACTTAGAAACAGAGATTATATATAACAATACAACACACTATTTTGACCCAAAAAAAGTACTGAATTTGGAAATCTTAATATGAAACATACTAAGTTAAAGCACTGACGATGGATATATATATATGAGATAAGGTAGATCACACTAAGCTCACACTGGCATGGGTGGAATATAATACTGGAATCCTATCGTACGCGTGGTCTTTCATTACGTTGAGACTCAGCTCGTCACTTTTTTGCAGCCTTTGCTCCCACCACCGCAAGCGGTGGCGATAATTGTCTGCTCCCAAGGCTGAGATAGCTTTGGAGATGGTGCCGGACTTTCATAATTGTTTTCCGGCCACCATCAAAAGCGTTGATGATCATCGGTCCCGGAGAATCCTCTGATTTCGGTGCCGGCGGAGGCGGCCTTCCACCCGGCCTTTCATACTTATTATTACTGCATGTTTTCCGGCCACCATAGCAAGAATCGATGATTTTCTGTTCCCAAGGGTCGTCTGGTTTCGGTGGCGGAGGCGATCGTCTGGCCGGCGGCCTTCCCAAATTCTTGAGGTTATCACTGCTTGTCTCCCCACTGGTGACCATTAAGAGCAGATTGTGGTCGTCTTGGAGTTTTCCGGCGGCCGGAGAGGAGGTGGATACCTCTCTTGTTGCCGGAGATGATGCCAGAGCGGCCGGCGGTAGTCCACGTGAAGTCCTCCCGTATGTATCTGCATCACCAGGAAAATATTAATTATCATTTCATTTTGCAATAATGGTGAGATAAAAGCGATATATATGATTTGGCATGCAGAATATACATTCCATAGAGAATATGAAATGATTACACAATTTTGTCATTGTTATATGCTAAAAAACAACATAATCTCCTCAAGTATAATTTGGATGCTATTACAGGATAGCAGGTTTAGTTTACTTCAGGTGTGATTTGCATGCTATTATAGGGTAGAGAATTTACTCAGTACACATCCACAAGTAGTGATTGCGAATTTTCTTAATCATTTACACAGAAAAACAAAAGCAAAACAAACAAGCAAACAAAACCATAGTTTGTAGTATCCATTCATCTATTATTACCTTCTCAACCTATATCGCCTCTATGAGGCTCGATCTCATGACCTTTCATATGAGAGAGTCACTACATGACATCTGAGCACAAGATGCTTGGCCTAAGAGTATTATTTGTTTTCAAACAATTTAAAAAAAAAAAAAAGTTGGTAGCTAGAAATACTACAAAAGAGTTATTACCATACCTAGCAAATTTCTTGCTTCAGCTCCCAAAGAAGCAATTAGGAGGAAGAGAAAGGCACATATTACTTTGAGAATACTCATTGTGATGCTCATATTTTATGTGTTACCAAGGGGTGAACAGAGGCTCTTTATATAGTTTGGAAAATATATAGAAAGAGAAAGTGGGAGGTGCATCATAACCCAAACTTTGTTATTAAATTGATGATATGCTCTTTGGTTAAAAAAAAATTTAGTTACAAACATTGGAATTTGAATCATAATTAAAATTATTAAATACTTGATATATAATTTAATGGGTTTAAGTGAGAGAAATCACTTTCTTTTGTTTGGTGATAAATAGAAATTGGAATCAAAATAATTAATTAATTAATTAAAAATATATAATACATACATATAAGTATATAGTCAATGCAGAAGTAAATCGCGAGTCGCCTTAATGTGTGCACAAGGAATCCAATTCAGACCTTCCAGCATTCTTGGGCCTTTTTCTCAACATGGAAAACCCCACCTTGTCGGCAATTTTGAAGAGTCAATAAAGTTAGACCACTAACAAGAACTAAAAAATGTTGGTGTGTTGAAATGAATGATTCATATTTTTTTTTATTTTAGTATTTTTATTATTTTTCCTATTTACCCTCTATTATATCATTTACTTTTCCTAAATACCACTACATTCTGCCCGTGTAAAGTTTAGTAACTGAATATTTCGTTAACTATTTATTATTCTTAACTTATTCATTGATTTTAATAAAGAAGGTCTTAGGTTCAAACCCCATCACAATAAGAATTTGCATAATTCTTGGACATATACTATTAATATGTTAGAGTGTATTAAAAAATACAATATAAAATTTAACATGAACTTGGGTCAATTAATTAGAATCAGTCATTGGGTATTGATGAAATGACACCTAATTTATTGTATATATTCAACAGTAATCACATATGAGCTCGGAGAAACTATGCATGGGAAGTATAATTTGGTTCTATTTTTGAAGGTGCATTGCGTCAAGACACTAAAATTGCAATGAAGCACACCAAGGGGACTATAACAAATCAAGAATTCATTTATGGAGAAAGTGGTAACAAGAGGAAGCATGGATCACACCAAATTGATAAAATTAATAGGGTTTTGTTAGCAAAAACTATGCATGTGTACTTTTCAGTGAGGATGCTTCCCTTTAAAACTGTTGTTGCACCAGTTAATCCAACATTTATGCAACATGTTATATTTATGGATTCTTGAATATTTACTTTTGAGTTAATTCTATTTTTTGTCCAAGATTTATAGGTGACAATCCACTTTTGGTCCTAGTATTATTGTGACATAACCATTTTTGGTCCTTTATCAACAAATCAGTTTAAATATCGTTAAATACAAGGACATTTCGGTCTTCAATTATGAATGTTTCAAAAATTAAAAAACATAAAAAATATATTGGTTCAACATATACTTTGTATAAAAAAATTGAAATGTCTTTGTATTTAACGATATTTCAGCGATTTTATTGCTAAAGGACTAAAATTGGTGATGTCACAATAATACTAGGACCAAATGAGGATGTCCTAATAAAAAATGACTAAAAGTGGATTGTCAACTCATTTACTTTTTATGGAAAATTTGGTAATAATCTTGCATTGATATATGTCAAGATATCAAATGATACTTTGATAAATTCTGAAATACTAACTTAAAAATACGCATTAGACATTAGACTATTATTCGCACAATACGCATGTAGGAACTAGTTTAGTACCCCCTCTGTCCCATTTTACCTGTCTTGTTTACTATTCATTGGTCAAACCAACTCTTTCTTCATTACTTATTTTCTTTAGTAATTTTTAATTATTTTTAAATTTAATTTTTTGTGTTTAATAATACTTTTAATGTAGTTTCTAAATATATAAATTTTATATACTAATTCTAAATTTAATATTATGAAAAATTGAATTAAAAATAACTCCAGTCAAGCCTCGTTAACCGAATCAGACAAACAAAATGGGACGGAGGTAGTAATAAATATCAAATCTAAAAGTATAGTATAAAAAAGTCTTCAACCAAGGCAACTTATTAGTTATTACCAATTCACGATGTAATATACTAGTATTGTAATTGAAAGATACATTGGTGAAACTTTGTGAATTTCTATCCATTTTTTTTAAATAGATGAAAATTTCTATCCACTTTTTGACTGTGAGCATAATATAATATAAAACATAAATGTGCAGTCCAACTATCATCTTAGACTTTAAGTTGGATGGAGCACATGCTTCAATTTGGTATCAGAGCCATGCAAAAGGTCATGGGTTCGAAGACTATGTTCCACGTGTTGCTTGGAGCCCATCAAAATCAATCGGCCCGCACACGTGAGGGGGCGTGTGAGAATAATATAATATAAAACATAAATGTGCAGTCCAACTATCAGCGGCCCGCACACGTGAGGGGCGTAATAATATAATATAAAACATAAATGTGCAGTCCAACTATCAGCGGCCCGCACACGTGAGGGGCGTGTGAGAATAATATAATATATAAAACATAAATGTGCAGCTTAAGCTTTTAGTTGGATGGAGCACATGCTTCAATTTTGACCCATGGTATTTTTCTTATAAAATCACAATGATTAAATTTTGATAAATACATGTTTTAACAACCTAGAAGTCTATGACTATTTGCTTGTGAAGGGATGTTTTACCAAAAGTATTCGTTTCATTCAAAATAATTTAAATTTGTTTCACTCAATCAATATTTTTATTTGATAATAATTGTATATTTTAATATAATTTTTTTTAAAAAGCTAGTGTCACGCGTTGATCTTGATATAGGACTAATAATAATGTAGTCTCTTCTCACTTAAATATTTATATGCAAAAAAAAAAAAAAAAAGTTTCATCTATTTCAATAAATATTTGCTAAGTCAAATAAAAGAAAAAAGATAGCAATAATGTAACTAAGCTATCATAATCTGCAAGAAAATCTATGAGTACCTTAGTGGAGATGTCCCATGTTTACCAAACTTACTCAATTTAGAAAAGTTGCAGCACTAAAGATTGGGACCATCTAGGCATCTAAAATATTATTTTGCATAAAATGACTACAAATAAAATATATTATCATTTGTACAATAATATTGGCTCAACTATAACACAAATTAAAGTTAATTGTATAACATAATATACTCATTTTACAGTTTTATTTATATATTTATTTTACATCGTCTAGCTTAACTTATCATCCTTGCTTTGATTCCTAACCTTCTCAAATTTATCAAAAATAAAGTTTTTTTTTTTGGTGCAACCCTTCGAGTATGAACCTTAGATTGGCTCACACATAGCAATTTTTTTTGGATGACTAGTGAAATCTGCTGCCACTATTCGATAGTGTGCGACATTGATAAACTCCATTCCTATGTAATAATTCATAAATCACACAAAAAAAAAAAAAAAAAAAAAAAAAGAAGAAGAAGAAGATAAATTGCACTAATAAATTGCCAATGGCCTCAGTGGGGGCAATGTTGACTTTGTTGGGCTTCAGTAGGTTGAGAAAATATATGGACAGATACTACATATAACAGGGTCAATAGTATTCAAAAAAAAAAAAAGATAGCAATGTCTTATTATTAATATTGTTGCTATTATTTAGCTCGATCAAAACGTAAATCAATCCAAATATGATAATATAATTGGTGAATAGTGAATACCCAAATTGCATAATAAATTATCCAACATATATTTAATTGTAAAAATTTTTGTTACAATATGAAAAATAAAAAATACTAATAAATATCTTCATTTAATAAAATTGATTAAAATTCATTGTCCTTCAAAAAAAAACAAAAGAAAAAAAAAACAAAACAAAACAAAACAAATGAGATTAAAATACATTGTGGTATTGTTTTTGCCTTTTGGTAGAGTTAAAATCTTGATCTAATGTCAAAATGTCTCAACAAGATTTATGTATTCTGCCTGCATGGGCAGTTTAACTGGTCACAGGGGTAAAGTTTGGGAGCAAAGATTAGGATTAAGTCTCACCAGCAAGGCAGCAACAGTGTGGAAGCAACCTTTCAAAGTGAAAAGACGCTTAGGGTTGGAGATTCAACTTTTTGGAAGCAAAGATTTATGTATTTTCTAGTGAAGTATTCTTTATTTATTTATTGGAGTAATAATTGATGTGTCAGTCCCACATGATAAATTGATAATTATACTCTTTTGTGTAATTAATTTCCATGTGATTTATTATTAAAGTTGTATTACATGTCCCTTTTAAAATAAAAATTTTGATTTTTTTAAATGTGATGATCTATCATTGATAGTTAGAATAAATTAATTTTTTATGAAAAAATAATTTTAAAAAAAAAAATTTCATGACTTGATAATAAAATTCTTTATATTTTTTATTAAATGTTCATAAACTAACTAATTGTACCATGAGTTAAAACAGAAATGCACTTAATAATTAAATATAGAGAAAAAAAAAAGTCTAATCAAATAGTGCCACATTATTGGGGGATATTATGAGATAAATTTAGAAATGAAATGTAATCTCTGTTTGTTTGTTTGTTTTTTTTTTTTTTTTTTTTTTTTTTTTTTGCACACAATGAATAAGAGTGTATAAACTTTTTTTGTGTGTGTAACCTGAATATACACTTCTTTGTAGATTTTTCCACTTTATTTTTCGTTCATGCTTACATGGCATGTTTTGATACACTCGATAAAAAAGAAAAAAAGTAAGTTATATATAATTTGAATATGCTAGATACCCTTACAATTGACACTCCATATTAGTAACTCTCCAACATGAAATATATAGATTCTTCATTAACTCATGAAGGGATTATTTTATTTTATTTTATTTTATTTTATTTTATTTTTTTGAGTAGGGATTATCTAATAATTCACTGGTAATCCACAAAAAAAAATGGTTTTTATTTTTTTATTTTTTTTACTCCGTGGAGTGAAACACAGAAACATGAGTGAGAAACATTTTTCTTATTTCAATTTGTTTCTAAAAATAAAATTAGAACCTATGACATAAATTCTACTCATAACTTACCATTATCATTCTCCATATATAAAATAATATAACCATGCAATCATTTAAGTTAGGTCCAAAGTTAACTTTGATATATAGTGGATTTAACAGTAGCCTTAAATTATTCTAAACTTTTTACTTTGGAAAATTAAAGAATCAAATAAAAATGTTAATTAGTTATTATTTTCCACTATTACTGCACACTAAAAGATGGATTTAAGGATGACAATCGGTCTCATTCAAATGGGAAGACTCTTCATCACTTCTTCACCCATTCAGTTCCAGTAGAGAATTTTTTAAGTATTTATTTCCTCCATTGTGGTGGGTAATTATGAATTTGTGATATATATCAAAAATTTTAGTCTCCCAACTATGCGATAATTTTGTTTAATAACGGACAAATGTCATCCGATGACACCATCATTTTAACGCCAATTTTGATCACTGCAGTTACACCGTCACGGAATTCGACTCAAACATTTCGAAAAATCTCATAATTTTAAGGTTATTTTCACCTATCCAATTCCCTTTGGCTATCTCATCAGTATAACTTTTTCTCAATTTCTTTGGTATGGATGAAAGAAAATAACCTTAAAATTTTGAGATTCTGGAATGTTTGAGTCAAACCAAAGAGTCAGTGACAGAAATGATCAAAATTACATTAAAATGATAGTCATCGGATGATATTTTTGCGCCATTAAACTTGTAGACAAAAACTGTCATTATGCTAATAGTTGTAGTACTAAAAATAATTTGTATTTACTCACTTATTTTATAAATAATAAACTATTTATAATTATTGGTTATTTTATTCAATAATAAACTCAATGCTTGGGGCCACCCTAGGTCCTACGCTGGTCCAAGTTATATATATATATGTATATATATGTATGTATATATATGTATACATATGTATATACATATATGTATATATGTATATGTATGTATGTATATATATATATATATATATATATATATATATATATATATATATATATATATATATATATATATATATATATATATATATATATATATATGTATATATAAAGGCTTAGGATCCCATGAGAGCACACTCTCGGGAGAAAAGTAAGAATCAATCTCAACTTTACATCTCAAAAATCAGACGGATCAGATCAAATTTTAAAAAATACGGTGGTATTATTATAATTACGTCAACTTTACCATGCAACTTTAATACTATATTATGCACTTTTAACAATATAATGTTTATTTCTAGATAACTTTTCAAGATATCAACGAAAAAAAAAAAAAAAA